>OVAU01004494.1:0-10046 GCA_900406315.1 Biscutella laevigata subsp. laevigata | reverse complement strand
GGTGAAAACGGACAAGTTCGCGATTTTTTTGGGATTTTCCCGATATATTAATACATTATAGAGTAATATTTAATAATATTATCTTTAGTCAAAATAATTGAAATAATAATAACGGAAACGATTTATATGTGCAACAAATATTTATATTTTTGGTTAAAATTTCTTTTTGTTAATAATAGTAGATTCTAATATATCTAAAATATTTTTGATTCACGAGATATTTATCCCTAAAAAAGTGGAATAAAGATTATATTGTTGTTATCCTAGATTAATTTTAATTTATTTTTGTTGATCAAAATAATTATTTAAACTATTTTAATATTATTATTGGTCAAAATAATAATTTAAACTATATTAATATTATTAGTGTTAGTAAAAATAATTATATAAATTATAATGCATTTACACGTTTTATGAATAATAATGTATAATAGCAATATTAAATTATAATGATGCAGTTAGATATCAAGTATCTATTATTTAATTTGATTGATTAATAAATATATGAGTGGCATATCCTGTAATTATTCTAGTAAATGAAATCTTATTTCAAATGTATTTTTAGAAAAAAATTGGTAATGACACATCCAGGTTTTTTTGTTAATAACACGTCAATATAAAGTTAATTTTTAAAAATGTTTATGTTTTAATATATTGGGGATATTTTGAATATTACTATAGTTTTGATTTATTATAATATTTTGTTATATTTAGTTTGAGAAAGTGTTGCATAATAAATTATACTTTTGTTATTTATTTTCTAAATTTTTTTGTTATATTTATTTTAGGATAAATTACTTTGAATTGTATATACATTTTAAAATATTAAGACAATCTTAATATATTGTTATACTTTTGTGAGATTTATTTCGAGACTTTTTATTTAACTTTAATTAAAGTTTTTAGTAGATTTAGTTTGAAATTTTGTATCATAAAATCTGGATTTATTTTTGTATAAGTTTTGTTGTACTTATTAGGAAAATTTCCTAAAGTCTTTTGAATTATATATACGTATATATTGAAATATTATGATAATCTTTGTTTATTATTATTATTATATTTTGGTGAGTTTTCCTTTTCTTAATTTTTCATTCGTGTATAAAATAGAGACAACCTTCGTATCATGAGACGTATTTGAAAATCTCTGTATTCAAACGATTTAACCACCTCATGAAGACGTCTCCGACCGTTATCCGGTGGTTAAGTGTCATATGTATTATTTGGCTACAATCATTAAACGGCACCAACTTGAGTTTCCCTGCTTATTCTTCACATCTCAAAGAGTTTCTCTCGATCTCTCAGTTTCAACTCAATTACCTCTCTTTCGCCTCTGACGCCGGAAAAGTTCTCGGATTTATTTCCGGGATCGCCGCAGTCTATCTGCCTCTCCCTCTCGTCCTTCTCACCGGAGGTTCTCTAGGGTTTGTTGGATATGGTCTTCAATACCTCTGCATCGCCAAAAAGATGTTCAGTTTATCGTTTCCTCAGATCTGGATCCTGAGTTTCTTGGCCGGAAACAGTATCTGTTGGATCACCACCGCTTGTTACATCGTCGCTATCAACAGTTTTCCACTGAACCGTCAAGTTGCCGTCGGGATCACGGCGAGTTATCAAGGTTTGAGCGGTAAAATCTACACCGACATAGTCCACGCGTTTTTCCACTCGTCTAAAAGCGAAGCAGCCTCTGGTTATCTTTTGCTCAACTCTCTCGCTCCGTTGGTTGCTTGTGTCGTGACGTCTCCAATGTTGATGAGAGACGCATCTAAGCTAGGAGGCAAAACGGCGACGTCTAGAGTCGGTTTCATTGTCTTGTTCATCGTGACTATAGCCACGGGGATCTACGCGGTTGCTACGAGTCTTGTCACACTTCCTGCGGTTTTGGTACTCGTTGGCATCGCTCTGTTTCTTCTTGCTCCTCTTGTTATTCCAATTGGAGTTGGATTCAGAGAGCTTATGTTTTATAAAAGAAGTCAACAAAAGGTGCAAGACTTAGAAGCTCCTATGGAAGTAGAAGATAACACTAAAGAAGAAGAGTTTGAGAAAGCATTAGTGGGAGTTAAAGAAGAGGTGGAGTGGAGACAACTATGGAAGAAACTCGATTTTTTTATATATTTTGGAGTTTATTTGTTGGGTCCTACAGTCGGGCTAGTGTTTATGAACAATCTTGGTCAGATCGCTGAGTCACGTGGCTGCGCAGCCACCTCTTCTTTGGTGGCTCTCGCGTCCTCATTTGGGTTTTTCGGCCGTCTGCTTCCTTCTTTACTCGACCATTACAGGAACAGATACATGCCATCAAGACCGGTTTCTGTGGTGGTCTCATTAGTAGCCATGGTAGCTTCGTTTCTCCTCCTTCTCGTCGACTCCGACATCTCTCTATATATCAGCACAGCGATGATCGGAGTCTTCTCCGGAGCATTGTCTTCTCTCTCTGTCACTATGACTGTAGAGCTTTTTGGGACAAAGCATTTTGGAGTCAACCACAACATTGTTGTTGGAAGCATTCCCATTGGATCTTTCGCTTTCGGTATGTTAGCCGCTAAACTATACCGCGACGGAGCTGCCATCGGTGGAGATTATGACGGCAAGTGTTTTGGGATGCATTGTTTCCAAACCACTTTGATATTTTGGGGAATGCTCTGTTCGATTGCCGCTCTTCTCGCCGCCGTTTTGTATCTCCTCAATCGCAAGTTCTTCTCTCAGAGGCCGTAGCAGATGAAGAAACATCACAAGATTTCAAGACAAAATACAGCGCTGTGAAGACGTAAGTTCATCAATCGACGCTTCATCTGGTAGCGACAGTGTTTTCATGTTTTAAACCAACCTAAACCTGTTTAAGACTAACCGATCATATTGGTTAGCAGGGAGATGCTGTAAAAAATAGATAAAGAGATGTGTACATATTGAATCACTGCTCGAATTTTTATGAAGATCCTCATTTCATTCTTTTAAAATATTATGAGACTATCATCTCCGAGTGTTGGAAGAAATTTAAACAACTTTGTTTGAATATGACTTGACGAAAATTCACGAACATAATATTTTTTTTGAATTTAATTGTTATTTGATCAAGTTTTTATGGGAGATATATGTTGTTAAAGCTTGAATGAAAAGAAAAGGAAATATCTTATTTAGTTAGAGTATCTAATAGGAGATATGTTTTAGGAGTTACTGTATCTAACACATATAATTAGATATCTCTAAGATACTAAGGTATTTCTAGTAAGAATAGGATTAGGAGTGATCTAATATAAAAATATAGTTGATTTATGTTGAGATCAATTGTGAGATTTGAGAGAGAGATTAAACTAGTTATTGTTTAGGTTTTGAGCTATTTTCCTAATCAATACGATTACAGTTTATCTATATACATATGTGTTTGATTCAATAATTGGAATCAGAGCATAACGTTGAATCAAGACACCATGGGAGATAAAGATATCGTCGCTAGCACAAGCAAACCACGAGAGGGTGGTTCGTCCGTTCAATGCCCTACCTTTACCTCAACGAACTATACGGTCTGGTCCATGCGCATGAAGGTAGTTCTCAAGGCACATGAGGTGTGGGAAGTAATTGATCCAGGATTAGAAGATGGAAAGAAGAATAACCTAGCTATGGCGTTGTTGTTCCAATCTATATCGGAGAACCTAATTCTCCAAGTTGGGAATCTTGACACGGCCAAGGCGATGTGGGATGCTGTAAAATTGAGACATGTTGGGGCTGACCGAGTGAAAGAAGCTCGGTTACAAACTCTAATGGCTGAGTTTGATCGGATCAAGATGAAAGATTCTGAAACCATCGATGACTTCAGTGGGAAGTTATCTGAAATAGCATCTAAAGCAGCAGCTTTGGGCGAGACTATTGAAGAACAAAAGATGGTGAAGAAGTTTCTTAAGAGTTTACCTCGAAAGAAGTTCATTCACATGGTAGCTTCGATCGAGCAGATGTTGGATCTCAAAACGGTGAATTATGAGGATATCGTGGGTCGGATGAAAGCATAAGAGGAGAGGATTTGTGAAGAAGAAGAAGAAGAAGAAGAAGAAGAAGAACAAAACGCTCAGGATAAGCTGATGTATGCTAATCACGATGCACGACAAGGAGATAGCGGAAGAGGAAAAGGTGGGAGGTATTCTGGTCGAGGAAGAGGACGCGGACGCGGAGGAAACCGAGACAAGTCGAAAGTGATGTGTTATCGCTGCGACAAGATGGGACATTATGCGTCTGTTTGTCCCGACCGGTTGCTCAAGTTGCAAGAAACCGTCGATGAGACAGTTGAAGATGAAACTCATGAGGCTGATGAGTTAATGGTGCTCAAAGAGGTTTATCTGAATGAGAAGAGTCTAAAGCTAGACAAGCTTGAGAGCTCATCAGATAATATCTGGTATTTGGACAACGGGGCTAGTAATCACATGACGGGGAACAAAGACTATTTCACCATGATTGATGAGAGATTCACAGGAAAAGTAAGGTTTGGGGATGATTCAAGAGTGGATATCAAAGGGAAAGGACCAATAGTGGTTATCAATCAAGATGGGAATAGGAAGGTGTTAACCGATGTGTATTACATACCAGAGTTGAGAAGCAATATAATAAGTCTTGGACAAGCAACGAAAGCCGGGTGTGAGATACGAATGAAAGATCAAACACTTGCTTTGTGTGACAAAGGAGGAAAAGTGTTGATCAAGGCTGATAGAGCCAAGAATCGATTATATAAAGTTGTGCCAGAAGTTGTACAAACATGCATGTTAAACCTAGTAGAGATGAGTGACTCATCCAGATGGCATGCTAGGTTTGGGCATATTGGTTTAAAGTCAATGAGGATGATGATGAAGAAGAGTATGGTAAAAGGTTTGCCACAAGTTGATATAGAGAAGGAAACATGTGTTGCATGTTTGCTTGGAAAACAAGTCAGGAAGAGCTTCCCAAAATCGACTCCATATCGTGCCTCAAGTGTTCTGGAGCTTGTTCATGGAGATTTGTGTGGTCCAATTACACCACCTACAGCTGCAAATAAGAAATATATCATGGTGTTAATAGATGATCACTCACGCTACATGTGGACAATCTTGTTAAAGGGAAAAGGAGAAGCGTTTGATCACTTTAAAACATTCAAATCAATGGTTGAGCAAGAGACAGGAGCGAAAGTAAAAAATCTTTCGGTCAGATTGGGGGGAGAATTTGTCTCAACCGAGTTCAACAATTTCTGTGAATCAGCTGGTGTTACGCGTCACCTAACCACGCCATATTCCCCGCAACAAAACGATGTGGTTGAAAGAAGAAATATGACGTTATTAGAGATGACAAGAAGTATTATGAAGCACACCAATTTGCCAAGCTATCTATGGGGAGAAGCAGTAAGGCATGCAACATATTTGATTAATAGAGTTGCAACTAGAACGTTGAGCAATCAAACACCGTATGAGGCGTTTAAAGGGAGAAAGCCAAACATAGAACACTTGCGCATGTTTGGCTGTATTGGAAACACAAAAGTGGAGAGTCAACACGTGAAGAAACTCGATGATAGGACACGAGCACTTGTGTATCTTGGCACCGAACCGGGATCGAAGGCATATCGACTCTTTGATCCATCAAAGAGAAAGGTAGTCGTGAGTAGAGATGTAATTTTCGATGAAAATAAAAGCTGGAAGTGGAATGAAGGAGGTGATAAAATGAAAGAGAGCATCGAACTAGGAGGAATAAGCTTCGGAGAATTTGATATCCTTGGGGAGCAAGGAACCGAGAATGGATCGCTCAAGGAGGAGCAGAATGAAACCGAAGAAGAAATCGGAGATGCTGGAGCAGAGGAGTCTCCGATTCACGAAACAGAGGAGATAAGGGAAGCAGATGAGCAGCAAGTACAAAGGTCAGAACGTATAAGCAACAAGCCAAGATGGATGAGTGATTATGTCCTACTCGCTGAGCTAGAGGGAGAACGACTATTACTTAGCATTGATGATGAATCATGGGATTATGACGAGGCTAGCGAGCTGTCCGAGTGGAGAGTTGCGTGTGACGATGAGATTAAGTCCATTGAGAAGAACAAAACTTGGAGCTTAGTCGATCTTCCACCAGAAGCTAAGGCAATAGGACTCAAATGGGTATTTAAAATCAAGCAAAACTCGGATGGGAGTATAAACAAGTACAAGGCAAGGCTTGTGGCGAAAGGCTATGTTCAAAGACATGGTGTTGATTTTGACGAAGTGTTTGCTCCTGTTGCAAGGATCGAAACAATTAGGTAACTCATTGCGCTGGCGGCTTCAAACGGATGGGAAGTACACCATCTTGACGTGAAAACGGCGTTTCTTCATGGAGAGTTGAGAGAAACAGTATATGTTACCCAACCTGATGGTTATCAAGTAAAAGGACAAGAAGGCAAGGTGTACAAACTACAAAAGGCTCTATATGGACTAAAACAGGCACCAAGGGCATGGAACACAAAGCTAAACCAGATACTTAAGGAGCTGAAATTTGAAAGGTGTATGAAAGAGTCTTCAGTATATAGAAAGCAAGTAAGGTGTACGACTTACTTGTCACCGGGACTAGCTTGAAATCGATATTGGATTTCAAGAGAGGCATGTCAACAAAATTCGAGATGAGTGATCTGGGCAAGCTAACCTATTACTTGGGAATCGAGATGAAGCAACACAAGGGAGGAATTACGTTGAGTCAAGAAAGATATGCTAGAATAATTCTTTTAGAAGCAGGTCTTGAGTCATGTAATTCGACTCATGCTCCAATGGACTCGGGTTTAAAGCTAGGAAAGTCGCCGAGTGAAAAATTTGTGGATACAACGAAGTATAGAAGGATGATTGGGTGTCTAAGATACTTGTTGCATACACGTCCAGATTTGTCGTATTGTGTTGGAGTCTTAAGTCGATATATGCATGAACCAAAGGAATCACATGAAGCTGCTTTGAAGAATGTACTAAGGTACTTACGAGGAACAATCTCCATGGGACTTACTTATGGGAAGACAGGAAATCATGGTTTGGTTGGTTATAGTGATAGTAGTCACAATGTTGATATCGATTATGGTAGGAGTACTACAGGTCATATTTTCTACTTGGATGGATGTCCGATAAGTTGGTGTTCTCAGAAGCAGGAAACAGTTGCATTGTCATCATGTGAAGCCGAGTTCATGGCAGCAACTGAAGCAGCAAAGCAGGCAATTTGGTTTCAAGAACTACTTGGTGAGATCACGGGAAGCTTAAGGAAAAAGGTGACAATACGAGTGGACAACAAGTCGGCGATTGAACTCACAAAGAATCCAGTATTTCATGGAAGGAGTAAACACATAAGCACTCGATATCACTTTATTCGAGAATGTGTAGAGAACGAACAAGTGGTGGTCGAACATGTTCCCGGAAGCGAACATAAAGCAGATGTTCTGACAGAGGCACTTGGAAGAATCAAGTTTAAAGAGATGAGAGATCTCATTGGAGTTGAAGACCTATCAAGTTTGAAGTTCAAGCTTGAGAGGGAGAATGTTGTTAAAGCTTGAATGAAAAGAAAATGAAATATCTTAGTTAGTTAGAGTATCTAATAGGAGATATGTTTTAAGAGTTATCTAAAACATATAATTAGATATCTATAAGATACTAAGATATTTCTAGTAAGTATAGGATTATGAGTAATCTAATCTATAAATATAGTTGATCTATGTTGAGATCAATTGTGAGATTTGAGAGAGAAATTAAACTAGTTATTGTTTAGGTTTTGAGCTATTTTCTTAATCAATGAGAGAACAGTTTATCTATATACATATGTGTTTGATTCAATAATATATGTTCATAAATTTTGTTGGTAAGTGAAGTGATTATTAGACGCAGTTTTAAACATATTTGTGAGGGAACGAAGTGAACATGTTCGTTTACCCACAAAGGCCACACAAACCAATGTATGGTCGAAAAGAAAGTATGTATAATTTGCACAGAATTAAGGTTTTGAGTTTCAGACTTATATACTAAGCCATAAAGTCAGACAAATGATAATAGGGTTCAAGGAGATAGCGAAGAAGGGATTGAGCCAAACGTGATACTTGGCGACGAGTTTCCATGGGCAATGCCCTCTCTTAGACTTGTTCAAACTCTGATCTTATGTTGTGGATACTTTTTTTTTCTTGGTAATTATAAGGAGGGGTTGCCTCCTTATTCTTTATATCTCCTTATTCTTTATATAATGTTTCTAAGTCATGTTTTACCATCTTGTCTCTAAAACAATCTCCAAATAAATGAAAGTGTAAAGAGAGAGAAAAAGTATATATATCACCCATATATTTTTTTGGTTAATCCATCAACTAGACGATTAATTTCCCTAGTTATACATGTGAACCAGGGGCGGAGTCAAGTGCTTGGGGGAATGGAGCAATTGACCCATGTCAATTTTTGAGAAATTACAATTTTAAGTCAAAATTTTAAAATATTTAGTTCATTTACTTGAATTTTGGTATATTGACCCACGTAAAATTTTAAATTTTGATTTTTGACCCACTTTAAATTATTTTCTGGATTCGCCACTGATATGAACCATACGGTCTAATCAGTCTTTATAAATAATGTCTTGGCACAAACGTACCATAAATGCCAGGAGATATATTTGAATCTCTCACCCCTAACTGTAACAAACCCACCACCATCATCTTCGAGTCTAGTTCCAACATCACCCACCTGAACCCCTTATCCTAAGCAAGGCAGAGACCATAGTATATTCCCTATATTTCCGCTACTGGTATTGAACATATGCCTGTTCTTTAATAACTAAAAGAAGATTTGTTATGATTTGGAATACCTTAATTATTTATCTAAATTATAAATAAAAGAAATATTTAGAATTTATTGTTTGACAACACGAATAATAGTAATCAATTTAAAAAGAATTAAATATAAATATTTTGACATTAGAGTTAATAGATAAAATTTGAAAATAAAAATATCGTAAAATAATTGTGGGTTTGACCTGTAACCTCCAATAACTTCTCTTTTAATATATAAGAGTATTATTGGTCAAACTAAACAACGTCTATGTTTTTTGTTTTCTTTTGTTTCTTTAGTCAATATATGAAGGATATTGTTTGTCTAAATAAAATATAGGGTGACTTTTTTCAAATTATTATTTGGTGATACTTAAAGTTTAAATTGTGGTATCTAATAAATATTATTGAATAGATTTATGTAAATGTTATATAATTTTGAGAATATTATATTTTGTATTAAAGAATAATATTAGTAGTCCAATTTTTTAATAATTATATGTTGAATCAGTACCATAATTGTATTCGTGGTGAACTCGTTGCACCATAAATTGTTTTCATGTTTTTATCTTTAACAATTATTTAAACATTGTTCTTTTATTAGTTTTTAATCATAACAGTTAATATTATAAATTTTTTATTTTGTTTTTGTAAATTACTTCCAAAATAATATAATAGAGATATTAAGATTTTTTTTTTGGAAATTAAGATAATCTCAATTTATTGTTTTATACGGTTAGATTAATCTTGAGAAAATCTTGTATACCAAATACAAATTTGTCTTGATTTTTTTTTATCTTGAAAAGATCTTCCAATTTCATCTAAAAATATGTTTTAAGATTTACCCAATATTTATATCGATTTAAATTTAAATTTATCTTGAAAAGATCTCTAAATTTCTATATATATTTCAAAATTAATCCAATATTTTTCCTTTTTATAAAACTGAAATCTTTCCGTGATATTTAATATAATTTTAAAGGTTTTTAAGTTCGTATTTACAAATGTATTAGAATAATACTATAGAGATGTTTTAACTTTTTGAATTGTAATCTACTGATTATAATGACGTTAACATATTACTTTATGATTACATATGTACAAATATTAATTTTTGTTAATCTATTCTATTAAAACAGGGTTTTACTTAAAAAAACCATAGTAGACTATTTTCTAGGATGATCTAAATTAAATATCTCTAACCAACTAACTAAGATATTAAATATAAACATTTAACTAAATAATTACTAGAATTGAGACCGCACCAAGTGCGGATATTTATTTTGAAATTAATACAAAC
>OVAU01004492.1:0-10047 GCA_900406315.1 Biscutella laevigata subsp. laevigata | reverse complement strand
CGTTCTATAAAATCTCAGAATTTTTCCACCAAATGAACTTAGTTTCCAAAACAATTAGAAATTCACAATTTTATGGAGTATTATCCACGAAAAGAATATAATTTCTCAAAATACTAAATTCCAAAAATACTAAATTCTAACATTTAATAAAATCACTCAATTTTTGTGGGTTATGATCCACTAAATGAGCATAATTTCAAAAAATATACCATATTAATGTTTTTTTATAAAGTATTTTAGTTTTTCTGGACTATTACCCATCAAATCATAATAGTTTCCCGACTACAAATTTTTAGCGTTTTACAAAAGATCTCTGTTTGTGGACTATTATCCACCACATGAGCTTGATTATGAATATAATTTCTGTGAGTATTTTATAAAATCGCTACATTCTTATGAATTATTATCCACCAAATGAGCATAAATTCCCAAAAATATAACATTTAAAATATCTCCCAACTATTATGAATTATTATAAATTTTCAAAAATATTAAACTCTAACATTTTATAAAATTCGTTATCCACTCATGTCTATCTTCTCTTAACGTACGACGATCTTCGTTTTCTACCGTTTGTNGGACTATTATCCACCACATGAGCTTGATTATGAATATAATTTTTGTGAGTGTTTTATATAATCGCTATATTCTTATGAATTATTCTCCACCAAATAAGCATAAATTCTCAAAAATATAACATTGAAAATATCTCCCAACTATTATGAATTATTATAAATTTTCAAAAATATTAAACTCTAACATTTTATAAAATCCGTTATCCACTCATGTCTATCTTCTCTTACGTACGACGATCTTCGTTTTCTTCTTTGTTAGCCTTCGTTTTCTACCGTTTGGGATGATATTGAAGCGTTAGTGTTGTTTAAAGTTTGTGTCTCCTTGTTAAATCTCTCTCTGTTAGCCTGTTGTGAGCGTTTGTGTATAGTGAATTTATATGCTTGTTAACATGTAGCCGTCAATGTTGTAAGTCCGATTCTATTTTGTTTAATATAATTTCGGAGAAACCACACACCCAAAGAANGTTTAAAGTTTGTGTCTCCTTGTTAAATCTCTCTCTGTTAGCCTGTTGTGAGCGTTTGTGTATAGTGAATTTATATGCTTGTTAACATGGAGCCGTCAATGTTGTAAGTCCGATTCTATTTTGTTTAATATAATTTCAGAGGAAACCACACACCCAAAGAAAACATGAAATTTTAAAAGCTAAACAGAGAAACTATTTACAGACACCATTTACTAGAGCATATCATAAATACAGAGATCAAACTTATTTGGTGAAGCCTCCTTTCTTCTCTAGTGTTTAACTTATACTGAAGGCTAACGAATACTACTTACACCCAATTCAACATTTTCATTATGTGACTCACCATCACCTTGCTTGCGAGCTGTTGTGGGTGTATAAGGAGAGGAATGAGTCAGAAGCTCCAGCTGCAAGCAGAACCTGGTACGGATGCAACGCGAGGCAACTCACTGAACCAATCTTCTGTGCCATGAAGGATGGGCGAATTATCCCTAGTTGTTCTCCTTGAAGGCTAAACACTTTTATAAGCTGTTTTGCAGATCCACTCGCGATGATTGGAGCATGTCTATGAACAGCTAAGGCTGTGAGTGAACCTCTGTGTGCATAAATCGTCAGGTATGTGTCCCTTGTTCTTCTAAGGTCAAGGAATTGTATGTCACCAGCTTGTGATGCACTCACCACCTGGAAACCGAAGAAGATTTGAGAAACTCATAGAACTAGGTGTGGACATAATAATCAAACCAAAGCCAAATTTCTTCAAACCAGAAACTGAAACCAGAGATAAGTTTTGGTTTGTAACCTTTGCGGGATCAAGTCCAGGCTGAAAACTGAGTCCGACTACTCTTTCAACTTTTTGATGAGGCCGAGTCGCGCAAACAAGCCTTCAATAGGAGAAAGGAAATTAAGTGACGCAAATAAAAAGCTATTTCAGAGTTGCCATCGAGGAAGTTCTACAAATTTCAGTTCAAAATTTATCTATAAAGCAACTTACGGTTGAGGTGATCGAACATCATAGAGTCTTAAAGATCCATCAGCGAACCCAGCAGCAAGTTGACCTCCATGCACTTGAGAAGCCGACTACGAAGAAAACATCAAATAAGAAGTATTTCTAGAACAGTCTGGAAGTATTGTCAGTTTCTTCCTGCTCATTCTAAGTTTGAACAAACGATTTGCTAGGAATTAAGACCCCTACACAACTACAATAACCTAAGATCAGCCCAACAGACTATCAATGCACACTCTCTCAGATAAATTACCAAGACCAGTTTCTCTTTTGTTTAGATCCTGGAAAGATCTTTGATACAAACTAAAGACGTATCAGACAATAGTATCTGTATACTATGTCTTTGATATGTTTTTTTTGTTTTTCGACAACTAATTCCTTTGATTCATTAAATTTAATAGATTATAATAGATCGGTAGCAAATCATGACATTCTAGAGCGTACTTATGCAGTAAAGAAGAAAATTGTTCATGTAGACTTACAAGTGCTGTAACTCCGCAGTCTGATTCAGATGGAACAGATCTGACAAGCTGTTCTTTCTCAAGGTCCCAAAGCGTGACTGTTGACACCTCCCCAGAAGCATACTGTTAATACCATTAAGCCATAAATAACAATTTTACCCAGATTCGCAACTCAGAACAAAAAGAGAGAAAAAAAAACACTGCAAAGTGTGATTGAAGCAATCACAAACCAGGTAACCAGACTGTTGTTGCCAGTCCATCACAGCGTTCAAGTGACGTGCACCAGGCTTGTGACCCTGGATTGAAGAAAACCCAGTAACAAGCTTCTGTTTACCCTTTGTTGCATAGTTTTTCCATATCCGGACTGACCCATCGCCTACTCAAAATTCAAAAAGAAAGTGCAAGACAAAACACCAATTGTCAACAGTCATAACTAACCAATTTGCAAGCATCTGAAACACCATTTTGCATAAGAGTTGTGAATATTACATGACGCAACAAGCAGCAAAGAATCGTCGAGTTCATTGACGAAGCAGAGCTTTGAAATTCCTTTGTCAGGAAAATCATGATTGTCAAAGCCATTGAGAAGAGTTGCTTCCTCATAGTTCCACACTCTGATAGGAAAATAAAGGGAAATACTTAGTGCAGTAGAGTCAACTTGGCAAAAAATAGTTCGAGGGAGTTGAAGTTTAAGAGCAGTTTCGAAGGGAGCCTTTTGTAATTGATTATACTAAATAGAGAGATCTAATCAGATAGATGATAGCTAAGAAAGAGAACATATTTTGTTCTGCGGGGAACTAGCCTCTATTCTACTTAACAGAGGGTTGGAAATGAATGCACGAAGTTGTCAAGTTGATCTAAGACCAAACTTCATTTATGCTCTGATGAAACTCGCATACCTGATACGTTCATTTTCGTCTGCAGCAACTACAATAGGAGAGAAAGGGTGAAGGAGGGCCGTCTTTGTTCCTGTTTCAAACCTTGTATCCCAGTTGGCGATAGGAGTATTGTTGAGCTGACTAATAGCTGGTCAAGGTAAAATGTTAGTCAATTCAAGGGACTAGTATAGGTATCGAACAAACAAGAGGTAACAGAAAAAAGCTATTTACAAGAGTGCTGGCATTTTGCAATATGCTCAAGTGCGAAACTTTCTTTCTCTTCTCTTATGGAAACTATCTCTTGACTAGCATCTGCTCCACAAAGAATCGGTTTAGAAAAGTAGCCACAACTCCAGTTGTAGATAGTTGATAGTGGAAGCAAACTCCGTTCGGATCCACTGACGCCTAAAAGCGGATCAGCCAATCCCGAGTCTGGTGAACCCGACAGGTGAGGTCTGAACTCTAACGAACAAACTCTCCTCAGTCCACTTAGATGGTTTGTTCTAGGAGGGCTCACCGTAGGAGTTCTAAAACTTAAGGGCAGATTACCTGTCGTCAACAACAGTGCAAGATCAAACCTCTCTAACACTCAATAGTGGACATCTTTCTGAAGTAAGCAAAACTTTGGAAATCTTCACATCGACTGATGTGCATAAATCACTACATAACAGCTACCTGCATGCATATCAAACCATGAGGATGAACGGGCTAGGCCAGCAAGAGGAGTGTGAGCCATCGTTGCAGCTTCCCCTGGTCGACCAGTGGGCTTCGAGGGTTTCACAACAACTTGTTCGATTCCAATAATAGAAAGCACATGCCGCCCAAGACTTGCAATACGTGGACATGGATCTTTAGCTAATGCAAATATAGCTAAAACACACTGCGAATAAACAGCACTATCCAACAGTCTTGGCTGAAGGATAGCTCCATTGCTGAAACTGTCATGCATTCTTCCAGAATCAGAATGCGATGACGAATCATCAGATAATGGAGATCCATGCATTAGCCCAGAGGAGCCAAGAGGGCTGCTTGAGATCCTAGCCTCACGAGCCATTGGTTGGCTATCAGAGCTAGATGTAGTCAAAGGACCCATGTGTAATGAAACAATTGTTGCACTCCCATAATCATGGAATTTAGCTATTGAAGGGAGCGAGGTTAGTAAAGAGCTGGACTGGGACTTCCAATATGAAGCTGCGGCTAACTTTAGGTGCTGTTTATGGCCAAAGGCAAAACGTGCAAGAGCTGTAAAGACATTAGCAACAGATCTACTTGGGGATCATATAAGAATTATTAAAATCAAGCTAAGCTTCAAGATGATATATGCCGAATGAACAAAGACAAACTTTTGGCAATGCAAAACTCTCTATAAACTCTCTAAACGAGGTACAATATGACTTCAAGCTAGTACTGAGTTATAAAATACCAGTGTCTCTAACTAATACATCAAATAAATTCGGATTTTCAAGTAAACTGGAACTTTTAAAATTCAGCAAATTATAAATCAAGAAATAGAATGTAAAATTGAGTCTAATTTAAATAATCTCATTAGGTTAGAATTTTATTACTTTGAAGTTAAATGACTCTGAACTCTAATTCGGAACCCATAGTCCCACGATCATGAATGCTAAAGAGTTACATGCTTTGCGTACCTACAGCAACCTCTGCTCGGACAAGTGGACTCCCATCTGAAACTACATCTAAGAGACTTTTAATGATAGCGTCTTCAGCTCTAATCTTTTCATCATCATCAAATTCATCCTCCCCAACACTTCTACTAGAATCAAACCCAAGATAAAGTAAGGTACCCAGGGCAAAAACAGCAGCAGCCCTGACCTGCAAGAGAATGTTATGGTAAGAAATTACACTGCGAAACGGAAGAAATTATACAGAATTCTGAGCTTGACCTCAGGTTGGGGCTCGGAAAGCAGAGGTGCCAACTTTTGAAAAGCATTTGCCTCCCTACCCATTACTTGGGCCTCCATAAAATCCTCCCATAACTTTCCCAGACAGAGACAAAGCCATTGTATAAACAATGGTTCTGGATGTAGATCACTTGGCATGGACGCTTCAAAGTGCCCCAGACAAACCCCAATTAAATTAGCTTCAAGACATGCTTCCTGGCCTAGTCGGTGTCCGTCCACAATGACAGCCAGAACAAAAGCAGCCATAGCTCGTTGCTCTGGAAATGCATCCGAGCTATCAAGAAATCTTATGAAATATTTATGCCCCCCATCCTTCACAAGATCAATTTGACATGACTGAAAGCAAAGAGAGACCCGTCAATGTTGGAATAAAAGGTGTGTGACTGGAATAAGCAACTTGATCCGATGTCCAAGGATGTGATATGAATATACAAACTTGCAAAGAAATATTAGATGGCAGAATTATGACATCCAGCAATTATCTCAGAATAACTGAAAATGAAATACACAGTATTTTGTCTATTAAGGTTGTGAGCTCAATAAAAACAGATGCACATAAAGAATATAACCACAAAAGGAACTCGCAAAAATTTGTTGAAAAAATACAAATACAGGCAAGAAAACCCACCATCGTCTTCCCAAATAATAGCTCTTAACATCAAATTACCTTATCAAATGCAAGAATTTTTGTCCATATGAAGACAAGAATCTGTCTTAGCTCATTTGTTGTTGTTTGCAGAAGCTTCAGCACGCATGGAAATATTCCAACAGACAAGGCCTAGAAGAATTTTTCATTTCACGTGTAAAGACATACACATGATAACCACGAGAAATTACACGTAAGCCATGAAAGGGAGTTCAAATTTAGAATTATACCAAATCCACAGCCCAAGAACCCATATCAAGAAATCTTCCAAGAAGTACAAGAGCGCGAAACCGATGGCACTGGCTAAGTAACACCTGAAACAAATCAGTCTGTTAATACGCTAAAATGGTAATATGTGAATAAATCCATGAGAGACATCCAGAAGGAGGCCAAAGCAATGTCATTAAGTCATATCCACACAGAACCAAGTCTAGCATAAAGAAAAATGAGCCTGCTCTCACTCTCAAAAAGGCAGATAAAAGGAATACGGAAATCTAGGTTCCACCTGAAGAACAACAGGTAACTGCTCTGGTGGCTTCTTATGCTCAGATCCATGATCAAGCCACACCTCAAAAGCTGTCAGTTGCTCAGTAAAAAATGGACTCGGCTAAAAAAGAAAATGAACAAGTATTATCAACAAGATGGTGCTTTCTTATACTATTAAAAGAACACTACATAAGACAAAACAAACCTGGAACTCTGTGTTTGGGTCGAGAAGAAGTTGGGGAAGGTGAGAAAGGCAGATTTCAGAAGCCATGTCCCATGCATCCCTGGAAGCATGCAACAGCAAGCTGAAAAAAATCTGGACATAACATTTGATCTAATAGAAGAATAGGGTTCAAGTTTAATACCACATATGATGTTGATGCGTAGGAGGTAGCATAGGGTGAGATATTGGACTACAATTTGCGGACCGCATTATTCTCTCAGCAAGCAAGAAATTTCGGAAAAGGCTAGCGACCAACAAGTCCTGTCTGAATAATCGCTGGAAAAGTTCTGCTCGATGAAACTAACATTCATGAGGACGGATAGAGATACATACAAAGAAGTCAAATTAAAGAAGTCTGGCCTGGATACATTACGCAGTGTTTGAATAAATACCATGAGGAAGCACATTCCATGCAATTGTATCTGTTACGGCTGTGAAAATCCAGTTCAACTCCCCTAACAATGTCTTACGATTGTTTTGGCGGCCTGGAATTCTGTCAATAAGTGATTCATCAATGATTTCTTTCAGAAGAGAACGCCTGCAGAACCTGCAGTGGAAAGTCTCTGGTGAAAGCTGCAAGATAAACTGAACTGCATAATTTCATGTAGACATGAATGAAACGAATTCAATGAAAAATAGTAATCCATTTAATAGTAAAAAGTCAAAATGACTTAGACTGAAACTGACAACCTCAGTAACAATGAGTTATAGAATAAGGATCTTAGGAGGAGAAGGCCGACAATCAGGATTTCATCATGATTTTTTTGGTCTCATCAGAGATGCTANCATTTAATAGTAAAAAGTCAAAATGACTTAGACTGAAACTGAAAACCTCAGTAACAATGAGTTATAGAATAAGGATCTTAGGAGGAGAAGGCCTACAATCAGGATTTCATCATGATTTTTTTGGTCTCATCAGAGATGCTTAGCCACCAACGGAAAGAGTTATGGCAAATCATACATCGATAAACTTTCATGAGCAAAGCACTGTAAGCAGTACAGCAGCTAAAGGTAATTTGCCAGTTCTCACAACTCTCATGATATGCTGCTTTACTAACCTCACAAAACTAAAACACATGCATACTGTCTTATAAGTAAAACACCATGATCCTAATGGTCTATTCAAAAATACTTTTTGCCAATCTTACCTCATGACGGAACAAGCACATGCTAACAAAGATTTTACAAACTAGCTTGATCGAACTCAGACTACGTTTTGTAGGAAGAATACATGACACCTGAGTCCGCAGAAAGTCAGAGATGGGGAGAAGATTTACCATTTCAACGCCATTTTAATGGGTGTAGTGAGGCAAGAAGTAAAAACATCAGCTGGAAATTCAACGCTCTGCGGAAGTGTCTCATGCACATCACAAGCAGCAAGTAGAATGCAGTCCCTCAAAGATCCAGAAGAACCCCAATCATGAAGCTACAATAAAAAAGTAAATTAATTTTATCAACTTATGGATTGCCAATCGCAGAATAACGTCCTAGATGGAGAGGAGGATGACTAATATGGGTAAAGTGGTTGTTTCCATTACCTCAGCAAATGAATTAAGAATAATCCTAGCAGCAGAGCAGTCAAAAACGTAGACAGAAGGAGTCTTCAACCAGGAATCAAGCTCACTGATTGGCAAGGGAATGTACTGCGTGTAACTCTGCTAAAACACAGGATCAAACCGTATGTTGTACCAGAAAAAAAAAGAAGGAAAAAGACCATGGTAGAGAAGAAAAAGCTAGCAAAAACAGACCTTGTTGAATACCCAAATTTCACCATTAGCTGTAGGCTTTGGCACACCATGCCCATTATAATGGAACAGAACTCTCTCGGTCTTTGCATATTTCCGACAAGTCAAGCACAGCTTCCTCAGCTCATCTACCGTCGGATCTAACTGAACCTTATAGTGGGCCTGGAAATATTTAAATAATAACGAAAACTGTAAGTTAACAAAATAACAATGAAAGGGTGCTAGAACGCAAACATCACCCTTGGTTGCCATCTTTCGTACTGACTGCTTAAATTTTTTCCAATGGTCTCGAGGGCTTTTGGAGGGGCCATGGAAAATGGATCTGCCATCAAATTAAAAAGAGAGAAAATTGACTGTGGCGACAAAGAAACTGCATATAATAGAGTGTGATAGGATACAGTGGCCGAAGGTTCAACCTATCCAGGCCTCGATTCTAGCACATGGAGATATCTTTATAACATCAGGTGGGTCAACAGTAATGTTCAAACACATAACTAGAGCTACACATCCTGTTTTCATCTGCAGAGAAGAAGAATAAAAGTCAGAGAGAACATGAGACTTGCAAGAATTCCTCTAGAAAACCAATCCAATAAAATGCCTGATTTAGCTTACGTTGGGACATAGTATCCTTTCTGAACAGACACTGGATTGAAATGAAAACGTCTATCATAGTGCCACTTTTTGAAGTTTTGCTTCATTCAAATTATTCTCAAAAGGAAACGTCAATGTAACCTTCCTAGTTAAGATCACCCAATCTAGCAGGGAACAAATTCTAGATAATGTAGTTGTTCTATGAGCTTTTTTCATCCTCAGTTGCAGTAAACAGAAAGATCAATCCACAAGCTAGTCTATCATAATTGCACCAAAGAGTGTTCAAACCGTAGACTTACACGCTCTTTAAGCCGCCA
This sequence comes from Biscutella laevigata subsp. laevigata, assembly GCA_900406315.1. Taxonomy (NCBI): domain Eukaryota; kingdom Viridiplantae; phylum Streptophyta; class Magnoliopsida; order Brassicales; family Brassicaceae; genus Biscutella; species Biscutella laevigata. The sequence continues at coordinate 739 of OVAU01004492.1, read as the reverse complement.
TTTAGGGATCAATAAGGTCTCCGAAGTCCCCAAGAGCGCAGAAGCCTCGGATGCATCGTGTCTAAGCTCGCAGAGCATAATAGTCTGAGGCAAGTATGACAAACTGGTGGCGGCTCTCTCAGTTGTGCCATTTCCGTAGCTAGTAGTCGTAGTCTCGGAATCCTTCCTCCGCGAGGAAATTGAGGAGTCGCCGTCATCGTGACTAGAGGCACATTCGTAGTCGTAGCGGTGACTGGAGACCAAAGAAACAGAAGATTGCGAGAACCGAGACACCATTAAGTCTCCTAACGCCATCCAAATCGGAGAACAACACTACACACCCCCTAAATCTCGGAAATCAAATCATCAGTCCTACCTATTTGTTCGAATTNCGCCATCCAAATCGGAGAACAACACTACACACCCCCTAAATCGCGGAAATCAAATCATCAGTCCTACCTATTTGTTCGAATTGGGGGAACACAGGAAACAAACTAAAAGCGAAGAAGGAGAAACATAGCCGCTACACCAGCGGCGCAAGTGCAGAGAATCCAGCTCTAAAAACCCCCCCCCACAGATGGACAGAGAAGCGTTGCGGAAACCCTAGGAAATCAGAGAACGATGATGGCGACGACGGAGGATGAGGCGGAAGCGGAGACGCATAAAGAGTGGTGGCGGCAGAAGACAAGAGAAAGTGTGGATGCGAAAAATTGGGATTTATGTCAATAGAGAGACAAAAGGAGTGCATTTTGTTTTTTTT
>OVAU01004490.1:0-10048 GCA_900406315.1 Biscutella laevigata subsp. laevigata | reverse complement strand
TATTGATTTGTTTTAAATATTCATTTGTTCACATACTATTTTAATTAATTTTGGAGGTTTAAATTATTTATATTACAAATATTTAATAACCTATAAAATTAAATAATAAAAATTAGATATTAAATTAAATCAATTTATTCCACGCATATCGTGGGTAAAAATCTAGTATATATTATATTAAAACATGGTTTATCTACTTAAAAAAATCATAGTGGACTATTTCAATTAATGATTAGATAATTAAATTACATAGATATCTAACAATAATTTTATTATCTACATTAATACTAATTATTAAAATTCCCTTCTTTTCTCTTCGTTGAATATCAAATTTTGATTTTCAAACTTAATTTAAATTTACTAATATATGATTTAATAACTATCTTAAGAGAAATTACAGTTATAATAGTTTACTACAGTAATATAATATAAAATATTTTATCTTTTTCTTGCACTATTAATTTTTTAAAAATTTAAAGGTTCGTATCTATCATATTAGGAACTAAATAAATTACACATCATAAGTTTTAATAAATATAAATTAAAGATAAAACCATATATTTTAGAATATACAATAATAAACTGAATTGTAACATTTCTTCCTTTAAAATCTATATTTAATCTTAACTAAAAATAATGATGAAATCAATATTTAAATTCGAAAATTAAACCAATTTTTTGTATAGGATTATGATTCAGTTTCGTTAAGTCAAAACGGGTTGACTTTTTTGTTATCAAGACTCAACGGGTTAAAGCGTGTGTAAATTTATGATCCAAATTCAACATATAATTATTAAAAACTGAATAAATAATACTTCATATTCAAAATTTGAAAACAAATACCGCACTATGTGGGGGTAAAATTCTAATACTATATTATGGTCAATACAAGAAACCTCCACCCGAGATAAAGTTATAATGTCCAAACTAAAATGTCAAATGTTTGGCTAATGTCTTAATGAAATAGTAGTGATCAGTTAACCTCAGTTTAAGTGTATTTTTGCTTGAAACTATACTAAATTAAGCCAATTGAAAAATTGTTTGTGTTTCCGGATTGTACATAATCTAATTTGAATACAAAAGTGTATACCAATACAATCTATTCGAGTACATATTACATAGTATGTAATTGTTAAAAATGNTAATTTTTAAAAATGCGTTGGTTGGTTTTTTTTTTTTTTTTTTTTTTTGTCAACTCGTTGGTTGGTTTCACCAATAACAAATACTCTAATAAAAGTATTTGTCATTTTCCTTTCGAAATAATTAGATGCATAAATATTGTAGGAAAAACCAGTTTGGTAACAGTACCAACTCATGACGGATACATAAATACAACAGTATATCTCATTTAACTCCAATAAAAATTAATTTAAAATCCAATAAACAATTCTACAACTATAAAATTAAAAGCAGTTTCATTTTCCCAAGAAGAAGTCAGTTCGAATGGATATCACAGCACAATTTCGAAACCGTGTAAAATAAAATGACAATCAAATACATAAATTTTCTATTAATTTTTAGAAATTGTTTTTATAGTTTATAGTTTGTGATTTTTTTTTTTTTTGATTTTGTAATAGATTTTAGTTGATACAAAAATACGACGGTTTTAAGTTTTAATCCTTTACTACATTTTTAATAATATTTTTTATTAGTTAGATCTGATTTGTTTATTTCTAATTGTTAAATTAATTATTTAATTATTGAAAACGTATTATTAATGAATTAAGTTTTTAATCCTCGTTTGGTTGTTAATGTCTAATTTTAGTATTAACTAGATTTTGGGATAAAATATTATATTCATATATAATAATAATATTCGTATAGTAAACTTTAAGTTATTTGTTTTAATCATATATTTTAAATTTTAAAAATTGAGTATTATATTTCTTAAATTTATTTTAATATTTTAGGTTATTTAAATATTTTAAAATCCCGAAAAATTAAATATAACATCTCATAAATTTACTCTATGAATGACATATAAATTAAGTGTTTTATAAATCAAATAATATATAAGATATACATATACAATTTATTATTAAAATATATTTGTAAGAAAAACAACCGTATAAACCACATCGTGGTGGTCTAGTGGTTTCCACTAGAGGAGAGGCCATGTTGGTCCAGGCCAGGGATCGACTCCCCTCTAGTACGAGATTATTAGCTCCATGTGTGGTCACGCGGATATAGATCCTTGCTTACGATCCATTTGAATATCCGGAGAGAGAGTCTATCCGTGGGTTGCACCACCCTTGGAGATTAGTTTGGATCCTTCCATAGGTCTGAGATATCCCAGGTTAAAAACAAAAAAATAGATTGAGATTCAAATGAAGATAAATAAATATATTAAAGAAACAAATATATCAAGATTTTAGGTTCAATAAGAAACTCTCAAAACTGATTTTTCTACAGTTTAAGGAATTTATTTTTGACGCAATCGTAATTTCCATACAAACAGATTGTGGGGTTCTATTTACTATTTGTGGTCCATATGGGAGTCCCACTTTTCATTAAAAGTCTTCGCTAGGATTCGAATCTTGATGAACCAGTGGACTATTAACATCCTTCATGGCCCTTATCTATCTCATTCTTCGTTTTAATATTTAAAATTTTATACAATGTATATTTTTTTCCTTCACAACTATGTACTGTATTTTATCAAATTTATAGAATCAAGAATTAATATAACTATAGATTGCGATTTAATATTTTATAAAGATAGTGAGTAAATTGGGTAAACACCTACATAATTAATTCTGAGATTAATAAAATCTGAGATCTCTCAAACATTTAATAAGCATCCATTCTTCCTTCTGTCTCTTTGCTCTCACTAAAAGACAAAACCAACCTCTCTCCCTCTTAACAATCTATCCATCCATGGAGTATCTCTCTCTCTTCTTCCTCTTCTTCTCAGATCTCTCCTAATTCACAACACACTTCGCTCTCTTTCTCTCTCTAAATTCTCCAGAAGCCATGTCCTATCTTCTTCGTTCCGATCCCGTTTCCCGGATTCACCCGGAGCCTCAATCGCTATCTGCTTTCGACCACTTCGATCTTCTCCCTGATTCTCTCCTCCTCCTTATCTTCGACAAAGTCGCCGACGTTAAAGATCTCGGTCGTTGCTGCATCGTCTCCCGTCGATTTCACTCCCTCGTTCCTCTCGTTGCGAACGTTCTCGTCCGCGTTGATTGTGTTATCTCGGATGATGAATCTTCCGTTGAAGATCGTCGTTTCTCTCTTAACACTGCATCTATTTCCGCCGCTGGTTCCTTCTCCGCCCTTTTCCGTCTCGTCTTTGCTCCTATTTTCAAGCCGTTTCAAGCGCTTGGGCAGTTTCTAGGACCGAAGCGATTAACGTCTTCGTTTTCAGCGCCTGCTGATGAAATCGGTGGAGAGATCGATCAAGGCGGCGTCACGCATCACTCACCGACGCAGGTTTTGAAAAACTTCAACGAGATTCGGTTTTTGAGAATCGAATTACCGACGGGAGAATTGGGAATCGAGGACGGAATCTTACTGAAATGGAGAGCTGATTTCGGATCTACGCTCGACAATTGCATGATTCTCGGCGCATCTTCGGTGACTAAGTCGAATCCCGTCAAGAATGTCGAGAATTTACTTGATGACGACAACGGTAACATACCTGAATCGTTCTACACCAATGGAGGACTTAAGCTCAGAGTAGTCTGGACGATCAGCTCGTTAATCGCAGCCTCTGCTCGGCATTATCTTCTCCAGCCGATCATAACGGAGCATGTGACCTTAGATCGTTTGGTTCTCTCTGACGCAGACGGACAAGGTGTGTTGTCTATGAACAGAGAACAGCTAGAAGAGCTCAGGGTTACTCCTTTATCGGCTTCTTCCGCTTCAAAGCGGACGCTTGTGCCGGCACTCAATATGAGGCTATGGTATGCGCCGCAATTGGATTTACCAGATGGTACAGTGTTGAAAGGTGCGACATTGGTGGCTATCAGGCCGAGCGAGTCGAAGAAGGAAGTGTGTGATGCTTCTTGGTTGTCTGATGCATTTGAGGAACCCTTTGGAACTGCGGCGAAGATGTTGATCAAGAGGAGGACTTATTGTCTGGAGATGAACTCGTTTTGATTTCCGCCTCAGGGGTACAAATACATTTTTGTCCTTCTCTGATTTGGATACTGCTCTGTTTTTGCTCGTTCCATTAGAGCTTCCCTTGGTGGGATTAGAAATGATGCATGAATTAGGAATCAACTTGGGATGTTATATAATTTCATTCTGCCTTCTCCATGCCTATGTTCTTTGAAATCGTTTTAGTTTGGTTGATGATAATGTTTCTTGAGCTGAGGTTTCATGTTCTTGTGGATAGGATATGTAATACACTGCAAAAGACCTTTTAGTTAAATTCTCATTTTCTATACCTTACCTCTAAACTATTTCACTGAAAATGTGGTTGATTTGTTGCCAAAACGAATATACTTCACTTGCTTTACATGCATATGATCGAGTCTTGTATCTATGTTAACAGTTCTTATCGTCGACATTTTCAAGGTGGTGGTAATAAATAAACAAATCCACATATGTGTATATTGGGGAACGAATGAAGGAAGGGAAAGAGAAGATTTAGAGAGATCACAAAATTTTCAAAGCTAAAAACCGCAACAGCTCTCTGACTTTTGACACAAACTTCTTCTATCAATCATGTCGAGCAAGGTTCCACGATTACATCTCGTTCGATCTGCAGGCATGTTTGCCTAAGAGGGTTTCTCTGTCGAAACCCAAGAAACGCCATTGTACATACACTCTTGTTAATAAGAGTCTGCAAAGAAGCAAGAACATGTCTGTGCTTAAAGATACATATTAGGATGGGAATCGCTTGTAAGACTGAAGGAATTATGTTTCCAATAGAGTTTGTAATAAAGTTTTTTCAAGTTAATTTCGACACTTTGATGTCTTGTTCTCGAACTACTTACTTTAGACACTGATCAATTTGCGTCCCCTGTCTCTCCGAACACACTTTATATTTCCCCAGTTGTGACCAAAAAGCTCAGAAAAACTTCAAAACTTTGGACCGACTTCTCAGGACGAGATGAACACACGTAGAGACATACATATATATATATTTGAGATAGAACCAAACGTTTTCATTACATAACTCAGTTCCTCATCAACATACCAACAATTCCTCGCGGTCTGAACATATAACAAACCAGGTTTATCAGTGCAGCGGAGCCATCCACATAACGCATAAATCCTCTTCCTTCCAGATTACAATTCATCTCCTGCATTTTAATATCAAGAAACATTTCATAGATCAACCATATATCTTGATGAAGCTATGAGCCCTGATCCAGTTGCTAAAACTCATCACTAAGAATCCAGTCACTTACTATGCTGATAACACAGTCACTTTTATTGATATATAGAAAGAAGTTCAGTGCTCAGAATCTCAAACCAAAAAGTAAGAAACTTAAGAAGAAATCAAATCAACTATGCACCATTCATTAGTTTGCTAATATTTTCATGTTAGTTAAGATCTAAGATGTGAGTGATGGCTCCGAAGTAAAGGGAAGAGGCTCATGGGACAACAATAAAGAGATGTGTTAGATTCCGACACACAACATGTGGTGCCATTTCAGGAAGCCAAACTTTAAAACAATTTACTCACATTTTTGTGTCAGGGCACAAACTTCCCATCTTTTGTCTAAAATAAAATACTATCTATAAAGGACAAAAGTTTCTTTGATTCTTCCATGACTCAAGTCTTTATCAAATTTTGATTCTTTCGTACCAAATATTAAATGAGAATATTAACACAACTTCTTTATTATCCACAGCAATTTTTCAACTCACTATATGAATTTAAAGTTTCAATACTACAATTCATTAGTTTGCTAATATTTACATTCATTAGTTTGTTAATATTTTCATGTTGCTACGTGGCTTTAGAAAATGTAACTTTTTGCACATTAATCAGAAACAAATTGAGTCAAAAGGTTAGGTCATAGGTGAATACTGTTTATGATGTCATTAAAATAGGATTTAAAATTAATTAAAAACCTGATCAACCCTTGGAGAAAATAGTAAAAAAACTAAATTAGAGATCACAACTGGAACAAAGTGATGCTGAGGAAGAAGGGAACCCAACATAGAACATATGAGGAGACAGAACAGACTATAAAGCTCTCTTTCCAAATTCAACCACATGCCATTAAATTTAATCTAAAGTCATTAATTACTTCGAGACTCAAAATGTAATGAAATATGCAACCAAAAAAAAACAAAAAAAAAGAAAGAGATAAGACTCAGTGCCACGCTCCAATAAACCATCTTTCTTTTGTGAATTCAAGAAACCAAATTTTCACAAAAGCAAACAACATGGTACTATTTCTATATTAAACTAATCCATAATAAAAAAAAACTAAATTTCTTGTAGATAGATAGAAATACTAACCAAGATTGGCGAGAATTAAATAAGCATTTTTCTATCTCCTTTCTTTAGCCTTATCGTCGGAGCTTCGGTTTTCATCGCCGTAATAGAGATATAACCGGCCATCAAAATCTGCCGGACGCTGGTGGTTATGGTGGTCAAGTTGCGGAGGTGTGGCCATCAAAAAGGAAATGCTTTGACTGTCCATTGGAGAAGACGACCTCTGATTAATGTTGCTATTGAGAAAGAGAGATTGTGAATTGGACTGAAGGGTCCCCCTATGACTGTAACCTCCATTGATGGTGGCTGCTCCGGGAGAATCAGAAGAAGAGATTCCAAAGCTATAATCAGGCACAAAAGAGAAGTGATTTTGATGATTCAGTGATGATGACGACTCTTGACGATTGAACTGAGGGAGAGAGGAGTTTGGTAAGAGCTGAACCGGATTGAAACAATCAGAACTAGTCCAATTTCTGGTCTGGGTTGGTTCGTCGAAACCGGCGGTGAGAAGCTGAGTGAATGAGCTTTGATCATTTTGCAAATCTTTATCTCTCTCTTTAGCTGTTCTCTCTCTAGCTCTTTCTCTAGCTTTCCCACGAATCTCTGTCCTCGATAAAGACAATAACGAGCTCTCAGATGTGCCGCTACTACCAGCAGATTTGGTCTGATTCTGACTCTGCTGAATGTTCATGTCATCGAAATTTGTGTTGATTGGAGATAGCTCGGAGATTGAATCAGCAGCTGCATTGATTAGCCATTCCACTGCTTTGCTTGGTTGATCAAATCCAAGACGATCTTGAAGATCGTAGAACTGGATTGCTGTAGCGACTGAGAGACGGATTCTTCGATCTCTTAAACCTTTAGAAGTTAAGACTTTGCTGTGTCGATCTTTGCCTCCAGAAGCTCGAGAAACCCTAATGATTCTAGACGATGGGTTGTTCCAGTTTCTCATTAAGACATCGTCGGAGAATCTCTGAAGCTTTCTACTTGGTTCTTGTTGTTGTTGTTGTTTTTGTGCCTCAACATCATCGTCTACCTCCATTGAAACTCTACTCTCATACTCTCAGCAACCCGGAAAATCCACCGGAGAAGAAGATAGTGGACAGGTAAAGTCTTAAGTAAGCATTCACTTCTCTCTCTCTCTATATCTGATATTTTCTCTTTCTCTTTCTCTCTACTTTGTTATGTTTCTGAAGCGAAACAGTTGCAGAAGCTATGGTATGATAAGCAAAAAAAAAAAGCCTGAGTATGTTGCAGTGATGACTTTGAACCTGAGCAAAAAGAAATTAAAAGTCATTACTGAAAGGCTAATAAATTTTATTAATTTTTTATATCAGCAAATTTTGTAGATCTGTGAATATTCATGTTCATAGTATGTACTATGTAGCCTCATAGCTCAACAGCCTTTTCAGAAACCCTAAATTTTTAATTTTATAAACCTATACATACCTATAGAGCTTCATATCAACAGATTATGACCTTTGGTCAAAAGTGTTTAGCAAAAAAAAAAAAAAAGACTTGTAGTTCAAGAAGATGAAGAAAGAACAAGATTTGATGATTTTGTTCTTGAAAGCAAGAAGCTTGCCCTAAAAAAAGGAGTTGCATAATAATCTGAGGAAACAAATACATTAAATAATAAAGAAATGCAAGTAAATCCCAATACAAACTTTGCCTCAAAAATAACCAACACAAGAGAAACTCACTTGGATAACAGGTGTCAACTGTCAAGCTCACTGTTGAACAACAATGGCGGCGAAAACAAATATATGAAAAAAAGTATTCAGATTTTTGTTGTTATAAGCTTCTTCTCTCTTCCGTTGGTACTCTTATCATGCTTAGATCTCAGCATACACTCCTTTTGTCAAGTCATGCCAAAAAGATCCACAGATCTGCAATGATCAGATCAATATACGTTTGAGGATGATTTGTATATTTTTCCAGGAAAATAAGCTTAGAAAGTGAAAGAAAATGGCGGAAAATGGTGAGGTGGAGGGAGAGTCTAGAGAGAGAGAAAACTCAATACCTGTTAGAGAAAAATATCCACAGTAACCTTCGGACAAGGGTAGCTAAGTGCACCGTTCGGACTATTTACTACTTTACTTGTTCTGTTCTCTCATCTCTCTTTTACCCTTCTTCGTTTCTCTTTATTACAAATCTGCCATTCGTTGTTACTCTCGAATATTAAAAAATTGCTCTCTTTTTAATCGAATTATTCGATAAAGTCGTTTTATAAAAAAGCTTCTACGGGTAAAACTGCATAATGGTAGAATGGTGGAAATAAAATGAAATTGCATAAAAAAATTTGTAGAATAAAAAATTGCATAATAAAAAATCGCCTAACTAAATTTTGTGCGATTGGATAAATTTTGCAGAATAGCGGAATCTAATTTAAAATTATCATTATACATATATACTTTGGAAATTCATAATTTCTTAAACATTTTTTCAATGTATTTTCTAACAAAATAACATATCTTATATTTATTCAGTTTTACTAATTTTTATTACATTCATAATTATTTGAAGGAGATGGTGTTGTAGTTGGAGAATCCATAACAAATAAATTTTTTTTTTTTGAAATATTTGTTGTATAACTTTTTTGGGTGATATTGTTGTTTTGAAATATGTATAAATGTATGGTTTAGTGGATAATCTTTATGTAATTAACAATAGAAATTAAAAGCTTAATTGTTTTTAGCAAATAAGCTACTAAACTCATGTTTATTTGCCTAATATATATTTTTGTATTATTTTAGGCAAAAAAGCAATTTTACGTTTTTGCCTAATATTAAGTTGTAGGCAATTTTGTTTGATTGGTAATTTTTTTGCATAATCGCATTAGAAAACGCCATTAGACAATTAGACAGTTACCAATCAGAGCCAAAATCTGATAAGATAATACAAGCTACTGAATAAACACATATATGTATGTTCTCTTTTCTTATATTCTAGATGAAGGAATATTAGAATGATTCAAGTAAATGCATGTCAATAATTATTGGGAGATCGAGTCGATCTACCTACACCGAATCAAGACCAACCAAGACTACGAACCAGGATCGAGATATAATATAGAAAGATTAAAGATTTGATATTATCTTATTTAGGAATATTCTCTGAATATTTTCTTTGAATATATTCTCTAGGTTTATCTTTATTTTAATTATACTTCTATACAAGGAGAAATACTTTATAACCTAATAAACATGAAAGTCTAATAACAATTCTTACGTACCAAACACAAATCAACAACAAATTATTCATTCATGATTTGTCAATTCTCTTTATATTTTTAATGGCTCATCAAAGAAAAACCTTTAATGGGTAATTACGTTTTACTTGTTAATTGTTATGTATATATAGTAAGTTAATGTACATTAACTTACTAAAGGCTTAATTAATCAAGCAATGATTGTACAGTTCATTCAAATAATCGGTGTAATTTAATTTAATGCACATACACATTGTCGCTCCGAATGGTGACNCTCCGAATGGTGACAGCGTACACAGCGTGCGTACAAAGCGGGCAAAGTGGGCAAAGCGGATTAAAAGCGGACAAAGTGGGTAAAGCGGGTAAAGCGGGTAAAGTGGGTAAACAAAATATTGTTGAATGGTGATTTGTAGTGCGGACAGAGCGGGCAGAGT
>OVAU01004489.1:0-10048 GCA_900406315.1 Biscutella laevigata subsp. laevigata | reverse complement strand
TAGAATGATTTAAATTACAATATCTATAAAATTTAAAATATCTAACCGACTAAGATATTAAATAAAAGTATTCAACTACACAATGCTTAAAAAAAAANAATTAAGAACTGCCACGTGGCAGCAAGAGAGTCTCTTCAGGGGTTCTTCAGCAAGAGACGTTCTTCAGAGGTTCTTCCCTTAATCTATTTTTTTAATATTTTTTCTTCTCCAAGAACCCACCTTTTTTACCAATGGACTTGGTCTAATAATATTGACTAATGGAGTTTCATTCTCCTTTAGTGATTTTGTTAGTTCAAATTACATCGTTTTATGAACAACAGTTACCTCGTTTATGTCAAAACTAAATCTAGTTTAACGAGATTTGGATGTTCGGGTATTCATTGGGTTCGAGTAGAATCTATTCGAGTTTCGAGTTTTTCGATTATGATCTATTCGGGTTCTATGAAATTATGGGTCGGATTTGGTTTGGTATAATTCAGGTTCGGTTTGGGTCTTGGTAAATTTATAGGATCCAGACAAGTATCAAATTTTTTCGGATTTTGTTCGGGTTTGATTTTTTAAACTATTCTCATTAAGAAATATATAAAATGTACTTGAGGTATTAATAACCATGAAATTTAAATAATTTACACTAAAAAATCAAAAGATTATAAAAATAAATACAAACTTGAGAATAAACAAAATAAACATATTAAATATACAAAAAATCAATATTAAGCATTAAATATATTTATAATATCTAAAATTAATAATAAATATTGCATTTGGGTTAGTTTCAGATCTTTCGGTACTACTTCGAATCTCGGGTTCGGTTTAAGTTTTACCCGAATCCGAAATACCACCAATATATGATCCATTTGAGTTTTTTTATATTTCGATTCAGATTGGTATTTTTCGAGTCGGGTTCGGATTTCAGATCCGGGTTTTTGCCCAAGCCTAGTGAAAACCCCCAATTGAACTCTAAATCGCCAAAAATTTCCAATCAAACTCTAAATCGCGAAAATCATCTCTTTAAAGAAGAAGCTCGATTTTCTCACAGTTGCTCTTCGGCGAGTGAGTATGCCACCAAAAACAAGGGGAAGCTTCTGGTTTGTCGGGTCCCCATTCAACTAGGTGAAAAAATAGGACATGTGGAGGGTGTTTTTACTCGAACCGAAAATATAGAAACACCAGTGTTGGTTCTTGAGGAGTTCGAGTTCGCGACGATGGTCGAAGAGGCGATGGACGAGGGCAAGGCAGAAAGTATAAGGTTTGACCGCTCTTATTTCTGTTTTGAATGCTCTTGTATTGTTATAATGCTTTTTGAAATAGACTGTTTTTTACTGGTCCAATACTCTTAAAACTGTTTTTATTTTAATTAATAGAATAGCTAAATAGGATAAAACTCTGTTAATTAAGTATGTTAAGTCATTTACCGTTGTGCCATCAACAAAAGTACAAAAATTAATTTCAAAGTTAATAAAACTTTGATATTTAAATTATCTTTAAGCTTTAAAGGTTTTGGATTTGGCTCTCTCTTTCTCCTCTCTGCCTTCTCTCTAAAACATTCGTCGTTACTTATGTTGTCGGTGCTCTATCTTCTTCTCTCCTTCTCTGGCGGCCACCACGGCGTCGGGAGAGGGGGATCTCTGTAAATAACCTTTCTTCCTCGTCTTCTCATGTAATAATGATGAGCACTTGCAGAGGAGGGCTGTTATCTTTTTTCCTCTGTTGCGGCGATTTTGGAGCTGGACCAGGTTGGATGGTCTTAGCCGCGGCTGCTCTCGACCTTGTTGGAGAATCTCCGGCGAGATCTTCACGGTGTCGTCCCTTCAATGTTGTGGTTGCATCACCCCCTTCCTCACCACCGCGCTCTTCATGGACTGAAATCCTCCTTTTTTGGTGTCTCCCGCTACGAGAGTCCGACGAAGCTCGGCGTTGCAACATCGCCACCGCCAAATATGGAGAAGATGACGAGTCTCCATTTTGCAAGGGCGCCGCCGGTTGTGTCCATCTCCTAGAAGCCTCCAGATCATTCTGGATCTAGGATTTCTAGCTTTTTTTAAAGATGGGTTAAGGCCCATTGAATTTGTAATATTAATATAGATAGTTGTTGGACTCATGTTTTATTTAGGGGTTTATATTAGTATTATATTAGGATTAAAATAATCCATAAGTTTCAAATTTTATGGTAGTGTCTCGATTCAACATTTACCAAATTAATGGGATAATTGGGGTTGTTTTCGGTCTGGTAAATGTTCTAGATCACGTTTTCCCGTTTTTGTGGGAGTCCTCTGTTTTTTTACTGAGAAGTTGTTGTCTGCCCTGAACCATTGTTACTGCATGTTCGTAGGATTTTCTTTGTCTTCTTTTGAGATTTATTTTATGGTTTATATCAATTTTAATATAAATTTAATGATTGGAAAAAAAAATGAATTTGAAAGTTCTAAATTTATTTAACATTTTTCTTTTTTTAAAAAAACCTAATAAATTAAACATCGTGATTTGTGGAAAATCAGTAAGTTAGTATCACGAAAAATAATAATAATTATTAACTAGTCATTAACAACAGGTTCCATGGCCCAATGGATAAGGCGCTGGTCTACGAAACCAGAGATTCTGGGTTCGATCCCCAGTGGAATCGTTTTTGTATTTTTTTTTTCCAAAACGTTTATTTCCATAAAGTGTATTTTCAGAAATCAGAGCGCCATGGAAGAAGGCGCAGCCGCAAGCAATTAAACAGAATTTAACCAATTTTTCTCTGCGAATCGGAGGAGACTGAAATTCAAGAGAAATCCTTCAAACTTCATTCTCCCTTTTCTCGTTTTCTTAGTTTTGGGTTCTTATCATTGAAAAACATTTCAAAGACATCCGTAAACAAACTTATTTAATTGGTATGAAACGAGGACTCTCCGATTCTCCTTCTAGCTCTGTTCCTCCTCCTTCATCTAGATTCAAATCAAATCCGGAAGGTTTCTTATTTCTTACTCCCTCTTTACTACTACTATTCGAAACAAGGACGCCTTTTGTAATCTGGGTTGTTAGTTATCTGGTTATTCGATTTGAGTTCTCCATGCTGCTTCCTACTGAAAACGTTTCTTTCTTTCTAGTTTCTATCAAAGCTTTCTGAGTGTAACTGTCTAAGATATGACCCTGCTTGTAGATTTTGTTTTCGCTGTCTCTTTTGATATTTAGTTTGATTCTTATGACTTTATTGCTTAGAGTTTGTTTATTTAGGCAATAGTTTTGCCAAATGGACTACGTTTGTAAAGCTTTACAGTCTGGTTTTCTTTGGGATTTACATTAGGTGATTCTCAGTTTCTGGAAGATGAGACCACTAGGAATTTTGCCAGAAAGGTTGCTGATCATTACAGCCGGAGAACAAACCAAACATTGGAAGAGCGAGAAGCTAGTCCCATCATTCATTTGAAAAAACTTAACAATTGGGTTGGTGGTGACTCTCTTACCATCTTCTCTCTGAGAAATTTATTGTATTTATGATATTCATTTCATTGTTTTCTTTATCTGTTTCTTTGCAAACAGATTAAAAGTGTGTTGATCCAGCTTTATGCTCGTCCTGATGATGCTGTTCTGGACCTTGCCTGTGGAAAGGTCTTTGTCTTACAACAATCTTATTGTCTAGGTCAGTTAATATTCCTCAGCATTGTTTCCAATGTAGTGATTTTACATCTATTAGGGTGGTGATTTAATCAAGTGGGATAAGGCAAGGATCGGATACTATGTTGGAATCGATATAGCTGAAGGGTCGGTAAGTTGACCGGCTGAAGAATAGCTGATGCAAATTTTTATATATCTATATCTGAGAAATGCTTCTAATGTTTTGCTTAATGACAGATTGAAGATTGTCGCACACGTTATAATGGCGACGCAGACCATAATCAACGCCGTAAAAAGTTCAGTTTTCCCTCCCGTTTATTATGTGGGGATTGTTTTGAGGTATAATCAGAAAAGCTTCTCAAGTAGTTTAGGAATCTCGTTTAGACATACATTCTTGACATGATATTGCAACAATGAACAAAAACTTACTTTTGTTCGATACTTTGTGAGTCCTAATAGTGGAAACTAACTTCAATGATTTCAGGTCGAGCTAGATAAGATTCTTCAAGAGGATGCCCCTTTTGATATCTGCAGTTGCCAGGTTTTATATGTTTCAGTCACCTTTTTATTTATTTTATAATCAAAGGTCACGAGAATTTTCCTCGGTTTGTAACTAGACTCTTCCTAAATTAGTTAGCTATTGAGTAAAAGTTTGGTGAAATAAGATTAATGTGTTCTTATAGATTCTAAAGTTACCAAGTCATTGTTGTAATTGTAGTTTGCTATGCATTACTCATGGACTACTGAGGCTCGTGCACGACGAGCTTTGGCAAATGTTTCAGCTTTACTTCGTCCTGGAGGCTTCTTTATTGGAACAATGCCAGATGCCAATGTTATAATCAAAAAACTTAGAGAAGGTTTTTTACATTCTTGCTTACAATTTGACCTGTGATCTTATTGGAAAATTAATCTGTTTTTTTGTTTGTTTTATACCTGAATATGCAGCCGAAGGTTTGGAGATTGGTAATAGTGTATACGGGATTCGTTTCGGTGAAGAGTATTCCCAAAAGGTAACTTTTTCTTTTGTTACTTCAGTACCAAAGCTTTATCTTAACTAACAGAACTTTGTCTCTTTCCCAATTCTGATGATGATTCTCGTTATATATGGTTTAGAAGTTCAAGTCTAGCAGCCCCTTTGGTATCGAATACGTATTTCATCTTGAGGTACTCAAATTTTCTACAATTTTCTCGGTTCTTCATTTAGCAGTCTACCTCATAACCTTAGGCAGTGTAAAATATGCTTTAGAAGTGTAAAGAAATGTCCAAACACGAGCAATTCGATGGAGAGTTACCAAAATTTTCACCTTTCACTTTTTGCTGTTATTAAGTAGATGTAACATGGGAACGTGTATTGTAGGATGCTGTTGATTGTCCTGAATGGATTGTCCCCTTTAACATCTTCAAGTCTTTAGCCGAAGAGGTAAATATTTACCTATGATCACGCCCTCCCAAAAACTAGTTTTTCTTGATGCGTGTGTGACATTGTCTCGTGAACTTTGGACAGTATGATTTAGAGTTGGTACTGGTGAAGAATTCACATGAGTTTGTCCATGAGTATATGAAAAAGCCAGAGTTTGTGGACCTCATGAGAAAGCTTGGTGCTTTAGGCGATGGCTACCAAGACCAGAGTAAGCTTCTTTCAATCGATTCTCGCTTCATATCACCTGTCTTGATTCTAACTATATGCAATAGAAACATTACTAACTCTATCAATTTGTTTTCAGACACATTATCAGCTGATGAATGGGAAGCTGCATATCTGTACCTCTCTTTTGTCTTGAGAAAGGTTTGTCTCCTTTTTAACATAGTTCAGTGTTCATGTTTTTTTCTCCCATGATTCAATTATGTTTTAATGGGTTGTTTTTAAAGAGAGGAGAGTCAGATGGAGCTCAAAGGAGAGGGCGAAGGAAGAATGGGAAAATGAACTTATCGAAAGACGATGTTTTGTATATCGACAACTGAAAGTGTTTCTTTACACACCAAGAGTGTCTCAAGTCTCTGTTTTGGTCTCTTGGCTATTTGAATTGAGAGAGATAGGTTTACTTTTAGAAAATCAGATTCCTTCACAAAGAAAAGAATAAGATATAGTCGTTGAACACTTGCGTTTTCAAGTGTAGGCTTTAACAGAATATATGAACAACATCATCATCATCAATATAACATTGTTTCTGATTTTTATTTTGATGAATACACAGAGTTCTTTGTTTAACTGTGTCCAGGACTGTTTATTTGTGTCATTACGTGTTGAGATTATGTCTACTTTGAACTTGAGAAAACTGAAAATGGATCTTGACAATTCTCAAGAGCATGTATCATTTATAGTTTAAATGGATCATAAATTAAATATAATATTTTTTTTGTTAAAAAGATTTTTTAGTTTGGAAAAATTAAAAGGCAAAGGGAGCTCGAAGTCACCCTTTTGAATTTTCAGCTATTTAAAATGTTTATATATATGGTTCTCGATTTATATTGATTCTTAGTAGTTATTGTGAAATTATTAATAAATAAGGTTAGAATGTTTGGGTTTTAGAGTACTTTGAATATTTTTTTTTAGTATTATCATTTAAAAGTATCGAAATCCGACCCAAATAAAAAGAATATTCAAACCAAAGTCAAATTAAAAATAAAGTATAAAATTATCTAAATCTTTGACGGTTCAGTCTTGCTTCAAGATCGTTTTATCCTTAATTTCTGAAGTCTGCTACATCACAATGAGACTAGAACGAGCTAAAGTTGAATTGAAGTCTGTTGTATTTTTGTTTTTGTTTATCCAATCTCGGGTTGTTTATCCGATTTGTTGTAACTATTTTATTATCAATACAAAACTCCTTNCAAAAAAAAAAAAAAAAAAAAATATCTAAATCAATTCTCTCATCAAGAACTTGAAAATCCAAAAATCCAAACTGAGATATGTTACTATATTATGCCGACAACATCGTTTGGCTTGTATCAATTCAGAACGTCGTTTATCATGTTGCAAGCATTCCAAGTCTAATAACAAATCTATATATTATTTGTTACAATAAAGTTATATACTTTTCTTAAAAAAAAAAATTATAGGTTAATCATTATGTGATAATCAAATGCACAGAGTCCAATAATTAATGTTAAATTTAAACAATGTTACTTTCTCTCTAAGATGATACTCTTAATTAAGTAAGCTTAGTCTGACGAATATAACCAATGATGACAGAAGGAGAAAAGCTGAACAAAAAAGAAAAAAGTTGTTCCATTATTTGTTCTCTTCGTATTGTTATCATCATCAATTCTTTTTTTTTTTTCTTTAATGAGAGTAATTTAAATGTTTTTTTGTGTCAAAAGATTGTTTTACTTTTAGTTCACAAATATATATTTTTATGATGCAAAAATGAGGTATTGCTATCATGCGGACAACTTCTAGATCTATCTTTAATTATGCTAATCAAAGCTTTTCACATACTTACGATTTTCCTCGTATTTATACAGAAACTAATAAGAGTATAACTATAAGTAATTAATTAGAGATGTTAATGTTTTTTCAAGTCAATAACGAATAGTACACTTACTGGTACGTTTAGATGGTAATCAGAAGCTTGCTTCTCATTAGCATATGTTTTCTAGTCCAATTATTTCGTGTTGTCTGTTAAATTTCTAAATCAATTTCCTTAGATGTATATTAAGCGATATTTCGAAAGATTTCTATATTAATTGCCTAACAACTTTTAAATCAAAATTAGTCTAGATCAGGGAAAATTAACACAATCAATTTGAAAAAAAAATCATCACGCCTTTAAATATAAACAATGGTATTATGTGTATATCAACTAATATTGTTAAAAGTATTTAATTCTATAAACTTAGATTATGAGGGAGATGTTTTTTTTTGACTTTGACAGTGTTAATCAACCCTTTATTTGTGTTAACTTATATAACATGTAGTTATGATGTGTTATTTAAAGATGACATAAATCAACTTAAACAATATGTTATGCAAATTCTTACCTAATCTATCATTTAAATTAGTAAGGTTTTTTTTTTTAGAATTGATAAAAAAGACTGACATGTGTTTTATTCTCATTACATATATCATTTAAAACAATTCATAGTCTATTATTCTTCACAAAAATGTTTTAAATTTAAATTATTATTCAATTTACCATAATTCATAATATAGTCAAAATTTATCAGCAATGTAATTTAAAATTAAAGATTTCAAAATTAAAAACCAATATCAAACCATTAGCATGCATATATGAATACTTTATTTCAATTTATATTTTGAGAAAATAGTTCATAATTCGAATTATAGAGTAATATATTATATAAAGTAAATTTATGTTGCATTCTTACTATATATATATATATATTTATTTTCATTATATATTTTTCCCTCTTGCTAAAACAATTCTTATCCTTCATTCTTTTTCTTTATACACAAAATGTTTAAGTTTTAATATACTATTCAATTTATCATAACTAATAATATTGCAAAAACTATTATAAATCAGAATTAAAAAGTCATGATATTGATTTTTGTCTTCAACTTAAATTTACTGTTCATTTGAGACAATGTTTCATATGCATTTGCTCAAGTTTTAGAAGTGGTGCCGAGGTCCCCTTAGTCGAGTGGTCTGGCCACTTTGGCCGTGTTCCTCAGCATCCGGGTTCGAGCTCCCTCGTGAGCTCTAAAGGGGAGTGGGCCCCCCTAATGTGGCCCACAGTCAAAAAAAAAAAAAAAAAAGGGGTTGTTTGCGTTGGTAAAAGTTATGAGTAATGCTGACTGTTAATTTTGGGCAAATTTATTTCACGAAATGGATTTGAGGAAACATATTCTTGACTTATGACTCTCTCTCTCTCTCTTGGTCACAATCAAATAGCGACAACAAACACAATAAAATCGAAGTCTTATTTATTTTGACTTAAGTTAGAAGTAGGGAAACAAAAGAAAACTAAAGACGTTTGAATTTGATACACATAATCAATTGATATGTATCAATTCTCTCATGAACTGTTATTTTCTATTGAATGATTGTTTATATACATAAAAAAAAAACCGAAGATAGAGTTGAAAATGGTTCTAGAAAAAACTTATGTTAATTACTTCTCACATCAATTTTTACTTTTTAAGCCAAAATATTTTATGATGTGCGTTTCGTCACTTTATCTATGATTTTGAATATTTTTTTAAACCAAAATATTGTATATTAATGGTTTCTTCGGTGTAATATTTTGTAATTGCAGCTGAACTATATATTATGTTTTGTCGTAGCTATGATTCAAGAATGTTGAGAATAAATCTTGTTAATGAGAAAAATAATTTCTCTAAACGTTTAAAAAAGAGGATTTTATATGTTATTTATACTTTCTTCGAAGACGTTCATATCGGTTGGATTATCGGTGTTGTTTATTTGGATTGTTTGTGTTGTTTGTTTCGTCTCTTCTTGTATTTCGGACTTTTTTCTCTTTTGTTTTAATAAAATTTTCGTGACAAAAAAAAATTATGTTATTTATACATGTAATTTGACCTTGTTGTGATTGGACTTATATATTTTTCTCTGAATATGGTATGTTGAAAAAGGTGTATGTGTACATATATTATTAAGAGCACTCCGTTAAAAATATAATATTTACTACAAAATTAGTTTCCATAGAAAGTTATAGATAAATAAGAATAATTTAAATATTTGATCAACTTCTATATGATATTTCATGATATTGATAAAGCATACTTATGTACACTAATCAATCAATTCGTAAATTTTATACAACTAGTTGGTGAGTGAAACACACAAAACATATAAGTATTATATGAACTACAAAATTCAATTCAAATGTTTCGAAAAAACTAGATGTTGAAGTTGTAACTCGACAGTTAGAAATGATGCAATCTCATGTTTCACAAGAAACAAGATTGTTCATTTTATTCAGACAAACTAATGAAATCGTATCAAACCTATATTTTAATTTGCATTAAAAATTTCCAACACATGTGTCTTTTAAGTTTTACACTATGAATCTGACAATCTTTAACCTCTTATATATAATTATTTTTATGTTACAAATATTTTTATGCTATAAAAAGTTTCTAGTGAATAAAATAATTTCAACTATAACAAAAGTAAAAAAATTTGATGAATTACTGTATGTATGAAGTTCAATTTCGCAACACGCGTGTCTTTGTCTAGTAGATCATATTAGTTATGAACGTTCATCTCTATAGTATTATTTTAGAGTTACTTTAGAGAAAATAATCTTTAAATCAGTAAAATATTACATGATATGCCATTGAAACAAATAACAAATTAAANGAAATATATGTAATCAAACAATTAGGTTATAATAATTTAAATATTGAGATTTAAATGATAAAAATATAGTTATATATTTCATTTCGTTTTTTAAAAATATCCTACTTAGAATAATATTAAAAATAATTTTAAACATAATTTTATTTAGAAACGAAATTAAAATA
>OVAU01004487.1:0-10053 GCA_900406315.1 Biscutella laevigata subsp. laevigata | reverse complement strand
AGATATTGATTGATTGTTGTATGGGATTGTGTTTATTGCCTGTCGTCTTGTCATTGTATCCATACTGAAAGAAGCCGGTCACTCGTTGAGGCCTTTCTGCAACTACAAAGGCCTTTACAAGGATTTATACGCTCACTATAGTATTCACAGTGATCAAAGAAGATATCGACAACAGATTGTTTTGGGATGTTTCTAATCATGGAGCATCTGCTTCTTCGATAATCCTCAATCCATCTCCTCTTTATTTTCGGGTGTTTTGGCGTTTGTGCCTTTTGTATATCGTTAGATCGGCCTTTGAGCCTTTGTAATCCGTCCACTTTTCTTAATGAAATATCATTTCTATTGTTCTTGTATTATGTTTATTTACGGTTATTTATTTCTTTTTAGAAGAATTATTTTTTTTGTTCATTCAAGTACTATTGTCCAATCTGTTGTTTTAAGTTGAGATTTCCTTTAAAGTTCATATGCAATCAAATCAGAACTTCAGACATAAGAAGAACAATATCATAATAAAAAATCAGCCGCTCTGTGTAACTCACCCGTAATTAAAACACAGTAATGGCTGAGTAGCGTTACATAGTCGGATGGTTTAGTTGTAATTAACAATTCTAAGTCAGTAAACCGTGTGCCACGTGACTGTGTATTGTGGCTCAGTTTTATTTATATTTTTAATTAACAAATATTCCCCGTCCGTAAAACGTAGTTGAAACTATATACTTTAGAAGAAACACAGTAATTATTTCTAAGAAAAAAAACTAGTTGACACTCGAAATCGTCATCTTCTTCGAAATATCTCTAACACTGTAGTGATCGTCGTTTTTCCGAAATTGTCATCTTCTAAGAAATCTCTTAAACACTCTAGTAAGTCATTTCTCATAAATCGTCATCTTATCCAAAATCGCATTCACCCACATCATTGTCTTCGTCGTATTCTCCGGTTAGTTGCGATTGTGTTAATTTACTCAATGGTTGAGCTTATATTACTTTGAAGCATGAACTACGAATTACTCCGTGCAGGTCCGCATGAGGAATATAGTGATGAAGGAATCTTTAGAAGAACTGTGCACCGAGTCGCCGGTCGAAGAACATGACCGAAGAGTTGACAACTTGATAAGAGACATACACATAGGCCGAGATGTTACAGGTTTTTGGCCTGTCAACCGGAACAACAAAAGAGGGATGTTGCGGGTGTTACTGAGCTGCCGGCGAAGAAGCATAAGAGAGGTAAGAAATCCACGACAAGTGTTTATGTGGAGGGCGAGAGGGAGAGGACGGAGGGAAACTCAGCGGCGACAGGGGAGCAAAATACGACAGTTATGGCTGGCCTAGTTGCGACACTTTAATTGAACAGCAGATTAGACATCCAGGAAGGTTTTCTTTCTTATCTTCAGCGGGAAGCGGATGACAGATTTGCTGATATGCATCTGACCGTGGCTGCGAAAATGGATGATATGCAACATATGGTGGATTATAGAATTACTGAAATGGAGCAGAACCTTGGTCGAGCAGTCGTAGATGGAATCCATTTGCGTAGGAGAGAACTGGGGGTAGGTGAGAGTTCCGGAAACCACACAAAAATCCATGATCCCCTATCTTTAGCATACCCCTCGCCGCCGACTATTAGCCCGCTGGGAAACTCCGTTAATAGTCCACACGCAGCTATGACCCCTATACAAGATAAGTTTGGTAAGCCAAACCTAGTTTGGGTGAGGCGGAATTTGGATGAAGATTATAGTGATCTTGATGATCAAGAAGCTCTAGTTGATTTCGTTTATATTTCTCCTGATAAGAATGCACCCGTCAAGTTATGTAAAAGAAGACAAAATAAGAAGCCTGTAGAGGCTGAATATGTCCCAAAGGATATGACAATGAGTAGAGCGGCTCAGCTGGAGGAGATGTACGAGGCTGCATTAAGGATAAAAGAGGTGTCCGAGTTAAAGAACAAATCAACCTCTCTTGAGAAACCAACCTACCCTCATAAGCATAAATCACCCGCGGCTTTGAAGAGAGAGGCGGTTGCATTAAGGAGTAAAGAAGCGACTGAGATATTGGTGAACGAGACCCATACTGCAGTAGAAAATCTATTGAGAATCAAAATCCATAATCCGAGAAAGCATACGGAGAAGGGGAAGGAGAAGGAGCCAGACAGTTCGATTGTGGATGTGACCGCCAAAAATCTGGCGGCACAAAATGAACTTTTGCCGGAGTTCGATGAGGATGAGGAGGACAGATCGAGGTTTGAAATAATAAAAGCTTATCGAGAGGGATGTCGTCGTCGCGGACCAAACTCAGTTTTTCCGAACATTGGGCCAAATCATAGGTCGTGCTTGAGGAAGCATATTGTACCTTCAGAAGCGATATACGTTCCTGACGCACCTCCTCCTCAGGATAAACTCGATAAATTCTGGCGTTACATGGAGGAATACAAGTATGAACCTTGATATCATCTGTGTATAACTTATCCATAGTTAAATCTGCATAAACCGAGTTGTGTTTAATTGTACAGGGGCCGACCACTGGGAACAGAATCTGGCAATGGTGATTATAGTTCGTTCTTCACTGTCCTCGTCGTTGAAAGAAAGTATTGGCCAGACGGACCTCGTGGAAATTATGGATGGCTGAGGGATACTGTAAGTATACTTTACGGTTGAGTTAATTATTTAATGGCTGCATTATTTGAAATAGGCGACAATTTTTATATATTGTTTGGTGCCAGGTTATATAATATGTGACAGCTGATTTGATTAGTTTACTGATGGTTTAGTTTAAATAGGAGAATGAGTATATAAGCTTTGATGCCTGAGTTATGCACTATTTGATGACTGGTTTATGATATTTTACTCTTATTCTTTTTACAGCATATTGCTGCATTCGTTAGACTCCTCATCCGAAAGTCCATGCTGTACCCAACCCCATTCTGGTGTACGCGCATTGCGTTTGTTGATATTTGGTTCCAAGCGAGTTGGATCATGGAATACGACCAGTTCAAAATCAAACCGTCTACCTTTAGATTCAACCCTGGATACTGACATATGGTATACGGCAGGGTGCCATCGAGACTAAATACGAACTTGATGTGGGTGAGAGATGTGGATCACTTGTACGGAGTACTTAACGTTCTAGGCGAACATTGGGTGACGTATCACGTTGATCTAGTGATGCAGAAGATTGATGTCTACGATTCAATCATCGGAGAAGAAATNATACGAACTTGATGTGGGTGAGAGATGTGGATCACTTGTACGGAGTACTTAACGTTCTAGGCGAACATTGGGTGACGTATCACGTTGATCTAGTGATGCAGAAGATTGATGTCTACGATTCAATCATCGGAGAAGAAATCCCAGAGAGTGAGGAGAGATGTCGAAGTGCATTTAGACCGCTATTGGTAATGATCCCAGCGATGGTGAACGAATTTGTTCTAGAGGACAAACGGGGATCCATAATCTTCAAACGGTTTGGGTACCAGAGGAGGTGCAAAGAACGACAACACATTCCACAAAACAAACTGGTGATTGTGGGTTGTATTCGTTGAAATTTCTCAAATGTCTGGCGCTCGGAATACCCCNAAGTGCATTTAGACCGCTATTGGTAATGATCCCAGCGATGGTGAACGAATTTGTTCTAGAGGACAAACGGGGATCCATAATCTTCAAACGGTTTGGGTACCAGAGGAGGTGCAAAGAACGACAACACATTCCACAAAACAAACTGGTGATTGTGGGTTGTATTCGTTGAACTTTCTCAAATGTCTGGCGCTCGGAATACCCCTACATGGGATAAACGATGATAATGTTCAACACATACGGGTGGGTTTGGCAGCAGAGATATTCGATGCGGGAGTACATGACATAATGACAGCTTTTGGTTAAGCCAGCTGTGTAGTAAACTTGTAACTCCACTATGTCGTATATAAAAGCTAGCTGTTTTGTGTCTGTATATAACTCATCCAAACCCTAAAATATGTTTGTAATCTGATCTTTTGCTATATAGCAAACTCATAACTCTATTGGGTCGTTACGATAAGCCCACCATCTAGTGGCCATATCACGACCATAAATCAGCCAGTTAATAAAAGATATTCTATGAAATTCTGGCGAAAAATACCACAAGTCAGCCATATATCACAAATTAGACTAAATCAACCATTTTGTTTTGGGGTTATTTTATGCAATAAATAATAAAATAATGTCATATTCTCTAAAGTTCGATGTCTTATTAGGCAGCTATGATCTCAGTATTGGTATCTCTGTTGAACTTATTATTGGTATCTTTGTTGAACTTATTTTAACTTGTTCGAAACACTCTAGTGATACCATAACATAAGGCTGACACCCAAAGAGAGACAACCAAATATTACATAATTAAGTACAACCAAAGATAACATGGAGAAGAATTTCATGGACCGGACGGTCCAGCAGTAAGCCACGCCTTGAGCTTTGCGATCTCTTGCTATAGACTCCACCTTACTCTTTAACATTCCAACTTCCTCTTCAACACCGAATACCCATGGCTGACAAAAGTGGAGCCCATCGTCCTGCAGTTTCACACAGTTTTACACAGTTTGACAAATTTAGTTTCACACAGTTTTACGCAGATGTGAAGGAAAAACAAGAATTACCTCGTACTTTTCGCACGTGAAGTACCTGCTCCCCGGTAAGGTATCTGGAGAGGCATCTTGCATGATATAACCCCCACATGGACATATCCGGAATCCCCCATTGTGCATCAGAAATGGAACTAACTCTGTCGTAGTGCTCCTTCGGCTTCTTCATATCACGGTTGTTCTGTTTCTCCACCCACGGTTCCATGACGAAAAAGAAAAAAGTGTTATACTTTGATATAAAGAGGAAGAGAGAGAGTGGGGCGTTGAAGGAGGAGAGTGAGATAGAAGAAGATGAAGAGAGAGTAGCAGAGGAGATATAATAATATAAAGGAGGAAGATTTGAGTTTCAGAGCTGTCACATTCAGCTTTTTAACCAAATTAAGGTGAAAAGTTTCCAATTGAGCGCCAAATTAATTTTTAAAAGCTTATCGAGAGGGTCGTTGCTTTCCAAACTCAGTTTTTACAAACATTGGGCCAAATCGGAGGTCGTGTTTGAGGAAGCATATTGTACCTTCACCAGCGATATATGATCCTTACACACCTGTTCATAAGGATAAACTCGCTAAATTCTGGCGTTACATGGAGGAATGCAAGTATGGACCTTGATATTATCTGTGTATAACTTATCCATAATTAAATATGCATAAACCGAGTTGTGTACATAATGAGGGATGATATCATTAATTCTTATCGTTTGTTTGAATTTGGCAGTTGGTGAATGACCAGCATGTATTTAAATGGGAGGATGAAGGAGTTCACGACGAATTGGAAAAGATAAACAATAAATTGGCTAAGTGCTTGGAAATGAGTCAGTCAAATGACAGAGGTTAAACACTGCTTGGAGGAGGATATGAAACAAATTGAAGAAATCGAGATGAATCTCGTTAATCACTTTCAAAGCAAGATTGAAGAAAGGATGGCTTCTGATCAAGAAGACGATTTTATTGTTGTTGTTTTTGGTAGTTATTATAGTTACCGTCATGAAAGCAGTGTAACACTTGAGAAACAACGATTACAACTAGACCGTGAAGAGAAACTCGGTCGTTAATAGTAATATGGCCGGATATGATTTCCTATGATGTCTTAGTCATAATAAAAATATAACCCAATCGTAATAGAGCCACAGTTCAGCCGCAACTAAGAACACAAATTCCTTTTTCTCAAAATATTAAAATATTAATACATTAACCCTATACCTCCTAAATAATGTATAATATCACAATTTTAGATGTATTATCACGCAGCTATGATGTACTATTAGGCAGCTACGATGTCGTAGCAGGAGGTAAGTGATGACTTTTTTTACGTTACCGATGTAAGAGAACGGGTCGGTACCAAAATCGAGTAAACATGGAACGCGGTATTTTCGAATTTCATATTCAAAGGCTGAGTTATATAGTTTTATTTTCGTAGTAGCTGATGTTTGGGATATAGTTCAACTAGAATCAACAGTATAGAATATTTGCCAACCCATAAATAAGTCGTGAAGCAACACACTGGTATTTACGACTTCGTAATTTGTTGGCTTGTCGTAATTAGATATCATTTCTATTTCTTTGTTTCAATACCCAAGAGTGAATCAGCCAAAATCAAAGAGAATTAACCAGAAATTGGCCGTTAAAAGAAACGCAGCCATGGCATAACCAGCAATTAAAATATTATTATCCTTAATCCGTTATTTATATCCGCAAATTAGCGGTCTGGAGTTAACTTAACCAGCCATTAAAACATAAAATCCTCCGTAAATCAACGATAATTAAGTTTTACGGCTAGGTTCTAATAGTTTATTCCAATCATCATATTACGACAATAAACTTTTGATGGATGATTTACGGATACTAATGTTATGTTATTAGGGCTAACTTATTACGTTATAATGGTTGAGTTAATAGTTGTTACCACTGAGTCACCTTTGTCTCAAAACTCAACCGTAGAATAAAAACAGCGAATCGTAATATGGGAGAACTCAAAGTTCGTTCCCTCAGGTAAATTGAAGTCAATTAATAGCTATAAATCAGAGAAAGGCGGGAATTAAGTCGTATACTATATTAAACTTTGATATGCGGCTGATTTATTTGTATTGTCATGTGGAGTTACTTAATATTAACGATACGACTAACGATACTGCCCGTTTAATTCTCTTTTGCAGCTGTCTAGTACAGTACGGATGTTTTGTGTTAACTTTGCAGCTATGTATTGAAACAAAGAGATAGCAAATGATATTTCAAAAACGCCAAAGTTCCTTCGAACACTCACCTCCAGTTCTGTTCACAAAAACTATATTCCTGTAAAATAATGGAAACATCAAGTCCGGGAATATAATTTTGGTGGACAGAACTGGAGCTGAGTGGTCGATGACGCTTTGGCGTTTTTGCCTTTTGTAGATCGTTCGATCGGCCTTCANTCGAACACTCACCTCCAGTTCTGTTCACAAAAACTATATTCCTGTAAAATAATGGAAACATCAAGTCCGGGAATATAATTTTGGTGGACAGAACTGGAGCTGAGTGGTCGATGACGCTTTGGCGTTTTTGCCTTTTGTAGATCGTTCGATCGGCCTTCAAATCTTTGTAACATTTCGATGGTCGATGGTCCTCGAGCAGTATGTCTGAAAGCCCTTTTGAAGGCAGGACGAGAAGGGAAGAGAAAAGACGAGATAAAGGGTCTAGGGAAGAAACGGTCCAGAAAGAGGATTTTGTTTGATTACGACGAAGAAACGCAACTCCCTTTAAAGATGAAGAGGAAGAGAGAGAGAACAAAGGCTGTTATTCTGGTCCATATCCCTTGGATTATTATTCTCCACTTCCAATGCAAGTTTTTAATTTTTTTAATCTAATAATAATTAATTAAGACTTAGTCAAAGATAATTGAAGAGTACACTTGCTCTATAGGGTTGACGACCTGTATCCCCCCGATTACTATCAGGTCATGTTTTTCCCCCACAAACTTTGACCCTAATCCCAATGCTACACATAAACTATTTATTCTCTTTGATTCTACAAACTGTCGTGAAAATTAGAGTTCAAATCTGTAATTGTGATTTGAAATCACGTTTGTGGTTGTTAACTGCATTCTATTGTACTGTTGGTGTGGTGAAGATGTCGTGAGGATGACATGTAGTCGATTGTTAGATTACATTGCAGGAATTTAGCTTAAGGATTGCACGATTCTAACTTAATCCATCTGTTGTTGTAGCTGACTAATGATAAGCACGCTTTCAAATGGGTTGAGGAAGGATAATATGATGAGTTTGAGAATATAGCTAAACGTAATGAAAAATAAGTCCGCCGTATTTAAACCATTACTCACTCAATTAATGTGCGTCAGCCGTAATGAAATATATGTTCACAAAACAACCTATTATTGTAAATTTATGTTACGTGAAGAGTAATGCATCAGTACATTCGGTGTAATTTAATACAATATTAAATCAGCAATATTAATATATTAAGTAAACAATTCATTAACACATTGTAATATGATAATAGAGATCTCTATGATAATATTACAAAGTTAACATTTATTACGGGTCAACTATGATGTCCTATTTACGTGTTCATGATGACATATTACGAAGCTATTATGTACTATTATACGAGGGAAACGATGACTTATTACGTTATTGAGGTAAAAGTAATTTATTTATTGTTTTAACGAGAACCCAGGTACAAGTAATTATGAGTAATACGATTATTTAAATTATTTTCTCCATAAAAAAATTCTCCTGCAAAATTCAGCCGAGAGTAAAACATAAGCCAGGCGTCATGCATGTTTCTTTTAAAGTCTGATCCGCTGTAATTTAATAATAAATAATCCATATTATTATATTAAAAATTAACATGACTTATTACGTAGGTATGCTGTCATATAAAAACTAATCATGATGACCTATTACGAACCTATTATGTCATATTAACGAGGGAAACGATGACTTATTACGTTACCGAGGTAAAAATAATTTTTTTTTAAACGAGAACCCATGTAAAATTAATTATGAGTATTACGATTATTTAAATTATTTTCCCGCAAAATTCAGCCGAGAGTAAGCATGGAACGCGGTATATTCAAATTACATATATAACGGCTGAGTTAACTTAACCAGCCACTGAAATATTATTATCCATAATCCGTAATTCATATCCGCGAATAAGCCGTCACGAGTTAACTTAACCAACCGTTTGAGAACATAAAAACGTCCGTAAATCAGCGATAATTAAGTATAACTGCTAGGGTTCTAATAGTTTACCGTAAAGAAAATAACTTAGCCGGTATGGTAAATACTATTACACATAGTCCATAAACACTAAATGTTAAAATATTAGCACATTATTAACACTTTACCGTAAATAATTTAATATTACAAGTTGAGATGTCTTGTTACGCAGCTATGGTGTCCTATTACGTGCCTATTTTGTCTTATTAACCGTCTATAGTGTCATACCACCTAGGAAATGATGACTCATTACGTTACCGAGGTAATAAGATTATATATCAGCACTAATATCGAGAATCATGGAACGCGGTACATACTAACTAAGAGATAATTAACCCATAAATCAGAGCAGAGAAAAAATTAACTGTAAATCAGTCGTATAGCCTAACAAAGACATAATTAAACCATAAAACAGCCATAATTAAACCATGGAGCATCCATAATAAAAACATAACTCGTCCATAGTTAAACGATAACTCGGTTGTATCATAACATGCAAAATTTGATATGACTGAGTTATGCCTTTCAAAATATGAAACGACTGTGTTATGCTTACAAAATATGAAACGATTGAGTTACGACGCCCACTCTTGTGCCCACCGTAACTCAGTCATATCAGCGTTACTTACATCGGACAAGTTTTCACATTGTGCCCACTCTTTCTACAACGAGAACAACTGTGTTCTTTCCTTGGATGTTTTTTTCAAGTGCAACCTCTAAAGCAGCTTTCATCCTTCTTTTTTTAGGTCTGCCTGGTTGTTCACGAATAAACGGGGGTAGCCACGGTTGTCTCGCCATGTTCTGTGGAACTTGATGCGCTAAATCAACCGGCATGAACGATCCAGCGTATGCTAGCCCCAAATCAGTGATGTAATAGTAAGGACTGCCCAAGGATATACGAGAAACATTCATGTACTCGGCCGCTGCGATTGCGTGTGAACATGGTAATTTATCTTTTTGGATACGCCCGCATGTGCACGTTCTCGTTTCCAAGTCAACAACATACAAAGACTTCCCACATGTTATTTGGGTGTGATGAGCATCAATTGTCTGAGCCGTACACTGTCTGGCGGCATCAACGCGACCCTACCGTATATTATCAATAGATGAAAAACGTTAAGACTGACTTATTAACTTCCACTGATGATGTCTATTAGTTCCATTAATTATTATCAATAGGAAATAATTATTTTTACGGTTGACTTATAATTTGTGATGGCTTACTTGTAGTAGT
>OVAU01004486.1:0-10054 GCA_900406315.1 Biscutella laevigata subsp. laevigata | reverse complement strand
AACCCATACTTTACACCCATTAAGCCACTAACGACGAGTACCCATTGGGGTCCTCTTTTTCTCTAAAATTCCAAAGTTTTTTCCACCAATCTTTACCAATACTATTCATTAATTAAATACGAAAGATCTCCCCATTGTACATAGGCCATGTTCGTTAACAAGTCGCAGCAGCAGCGATTGTGATGAAGGAATGAAAAACAAAATAGGCTTGATGGAGATACATATAATAGCTATACACAATCGCTGCTGCTATCTGTGCTATTAATTATAGACGCAAACATTTCCGGCGACACCAATTGATGCCGTTTCTATGCTCAGCGGCACTAAATAGCTCCATTATTGCTCTGGTCATTGTCGTTTTGTTTGTAATTTGTTTCTGTTGTTGTCATTTTTATTTATCGCTAACGCTAACGCGGCGATCGATAAAAGAACAGGGCAATACTCTCGCCCGATGGAAAAAAAAACGTGGTGGCTAGTTTTGGAATTTACATCACTTTCATTTGTCTTTTCTTTAGTCAAATTACGATAGCGCGTGGCTATGGAATCGCGAGATACACGCGCTGTTTAGCCGCCAGGAGATTTCTCTTTTCAATCAAATACAGAGATAGAGAGAAAGAGATCTCTATTGTTTGTTACTCTGATTTATAGGGATACAGGTTGCTGATTCTCTTTCGTTCACATTCAGACTTTTGTTTTTCTGTGTCGTGATTTCCTGAAAATTTCAGATTTTTGTTTTTCTATTGCATACTGGTGTTGGTAATTAACCGGGATGGTGGAAATGAGGAAATCTGGGGGTATTAGACCGGACTATGAATTGGCGGCCAAGTGCCGTGATAAGTTTCCGGTGAAGGTTGAGATTGCGGAGGATGATTTAGAAGAAGAGCATGGTCCTCTCAACAAGCGATCTAGGGTTTTCTTCTTTCTCTTATCTTTACATTAGCTCATTTATTTAGTTTCTGCAATCATTTGATTGAAAATTTTAGTTTCCGAGCGGTTTGATACATTTTTAATGAGGAAACTTCTCGTATCGATCCCTATTACGGTGTGTATTGCCGTATCAATGGGGTAAAATCTCATTGAAGTTATATTATAATCTGCTTTCTAGTTGTATTGTTCGTGATATTTATGTGTTAAATGGAATATATCTTCTTGATGTTTTATTAATTTAATCTTTGCATTGACTTAGTTATGGAGCTCTGGAACAAGCTCATCGCCCATGCCACCGGCCAATTACAACCCGCTTGATGAGCCGAGTCCTCTTGGACTCAGCCTTAGGAAGAGTCCATCTTTGTTGGAATTGATTCAGATGCGGCTTACAGAAAATGGTGACTCAAAAGCCGTAAGTGCAACTGGCTCAGGTCTGAAGAAAGAAAGTAAATGTATTACTGCTGTCTCAGCTGGAGCAACGATGGGGCCAGGAAGTATTGAGAAGCTAAAAGCTTCCAACTTCCCTGCTTCCCTTTTAAAGATCGGGCAGTGGGAGGTAAGCTTTGGGCAATGTTGCGTTTCAATATATGTTTCATGGTGCTTTCAAAAACTGAATTGACATGGTTTCCTTATTTCTGGCAGTATAAATCGAGGTATGAAGGTGATTTGGTAGCAAAGTGTTACTTCGCAAAACACAAACTTGTTTGGGAAGTGTTGGAACAAGGTCTTAAGAGTAAAATCGAGATCCAGTGGTCAGATATCATGGCTTTGAAGGCAAACTGTCCTGAAGATGGACCTGGAACATTGACTCTCGTGGTACAGGATTCGATCATGTTCTTTTTCTTCGCCCAACCTATGCTCTTTTTCGCCTTTAATCTCTAGTATCTTTATGTTTCAGCTTGCTAGGCAGCCCTTATTTTTCCGGGAAACAAACCCACAGCCTAGAAAACATACTTCGTGGCAGGCAACGTCAGATTTTACCGATGGCCAAGCCAGCATGAACAGGTACATACATTTTGCCCTCTGCAGTTAGGAGTAAAGGATTTCATGCCAATATTAACGAATAAACTTTTATGTCCTAGCTTCAGCTAACGATCGTCTCCCTGCTCTATTTATGTTAGGCATCATTTTCTTCAGTGTGATCAAGGGATAATGAACAAACATTTTGAGAAGCTCGTTCAATGTGATCTCCGCCTATTCCATCTTAGCCGACAGCCAGAGATAGTTATGGACTCTCCCTACTTTGATGCACGGCAATCTATTTTTGAGGATCCAAGTGATGAATCGAAACGCCATCCGTTTGGGAATATGAATCTCAGCACCTGTCCTTCTATCTCTGGGACTAATAATTTAGCATCTCCGGTAGGGGCTCAGTCATCATCTGAACATATGTATCTGTCTCAGGAAGCACCATCTCCCAGCTCAGGTATTGTTCATCGGTGCCCGTCCTGGTTGCTTTCATAGCTCCTTATTGAAGCTTTCTTTTCCTTCTCACAATATGAGACAAATTAATATTGTGGGTTTTCTTCTTCTGCTTGTTTGCTTCATCATCTATAGTGATAGATGCTCATGCAAATGAAGGAATTGGGGGTGCTGAAGCAGTCAATTCAAGAAACTCAACGGATTGTGGTCAGAACGAAGTACCTGGACTACACCAATCTATGTCAGTGAGCGATTTGGTAGCACTTCTCTGTGATTCGAGAAATCCAACGGATTCAAGCGAGGTTGAAGAAGTGGCTGGAATGCACCCATCCATGTCACTGAATGATTTCCTTGCACTATTATCTGATTCAAGAGACATAACAGATTCTAGTCAGATAAAAGTACCTGGACTACAGCAATCTATGTCAGTTAGCGACTTTGTTGGACTTTTCTCTGATTCTGCTGGTGAAAATCATCCGGAACTTCTGGAGAAATTTGAGAACATGAAACAGCAGTTGCTAAGTGATAATATCCAGTTCGATGCACCAGATGAGAAGTCTCTCATGCCAAGGGTTAATTCTTTATTCAACCTCTTGTACAAAGATCCCAACATGGCTGCAAACTCACAGCTCAAAGCCGAAATATCGGTTGGATTGAAGTCGGAAGGGGATTGTATCTGACAACAACAAGAACAACAAAGTTCTTGATACAGCTTCCAGCAGCAAACCACAAGGCATGCTAAGGAAAGACTCATTCAGCGATTTGCTATTACACCTCCCTCGGATCACATCCTTGCCAAAGTTCTTGTTCAACATTTCAGAAGAAGATGCATATAATAGATAATGTATAGATTTTTTTTCCATATTGGAAAGTATAGGAACCTAAACTAATAGCTTTTCGGTTTTTCGTGTAAATCAGAATTCTCTCTTGGTAACTTGAACTCCACGAGGATTTCATGAAACATGTTTGATATTGAGTTTTTATGTAGATCATTCCCAATATTATTTATCCTAAAATTTTTGTTCTATCATTTACAGTATATAACATATTTATTGATATTGTTCTTGTATTACAGCATATAAAAGCAAACCAGATTAATGTACAAGGATAAAAGATTTAAACTAAGATCAGTGATCATCAGCTGTACAGAAAGAAGAAAGATATGAAATAACATAAAAATAAAAAAAAAGACAAATGAAACCCAAACACCCTTAAATCATACAAAGGGACTGTCCGGTTTTTTTTGTTATTTTGAATAAAAAGTATTTACATTTTTATTTTCTGGGGGAAAGGGTTTCTTCTTCCATCACATCTCTATCTGCCTTGAGAGCAAGCAAAAGGATCAGGAAGCTTGTTGATGAATAGCGGTGTCAGGAAGCATTGCTATTGTCACTACGAAGTATTCACATCCTGAAGAGAGACCATAANTGAGAGCAAGCAAAAGGATCAGGAAGCTTGTTGATGAATAGCAGTGTCAGGAAGCATTGCTATTGTCACTACGAAGTATTCACATCCTGAAGAGAGACCATAAGGGTTTACTGCTGTTGCTGAAGATGGTGTTGAGATTGAACTCGATGCCAGAGTGCTTGTGCCCTGTTCTGAGCCAAAGTGATCCATCTTACCCGCCTCAGGATATGCAGAAGCTGAGAGTGCTGATGTCAATTTCACTCTTTCGCGCTCGATATGGACAATCTGTCCAACGATGTATGTAGGCCGGTTTGGAAGGTGATCTGTGAACAATGCCTCGGATTCAGAGGATAAGTAGTAGTTTGGGCAGTTCTTGTTGATTGCCTCGTAATGCCCTGCTTGGTTTAGTACAAATGCTGCTATCTCATGGACTTCAAGACGGCCAAATGATATCTTTTCCTTATTTGCCTGCCCAAAAAGAAGTTCTTTTCATTCAGTACTGAGGACACCCCAAAGATATTCGCTACAAGAACAATGCCTGTTACTAGAGATAACGAGAGTCTACCTGCTTTCCAAGTTGGTGCTTAGTGTACAATGTTTTAACCAGCTCTTTCTTTTCCTCCAGTTCCTTTCTTGTCTGTTCACTTGTAACTTCAAGATTTCGGCACTTTTCCTGTAATTCCTCCCGGTGTTTGGAGAGAAAGCTAACTTTGTCTGCCAGGACTCGGATGCATTTCCGGAACTCAGCAGTACCATCATCTTCATTCTCATTAACGGAGCTGTGAAATTTGCAAGTAGGAGAAATGCAAAGCCAGAAACAAGAGCTTGAATAGAGGATAACTATCGCCATATGAACAAGAGAGAAACAAAAAATGTTATGTTTTTATAAGGAAAAGACAGGAACTTACTTGGCTAAAGCTTGAGCCAAAGCACGCAAGGACTCAGCAAAACCACCAGGCCCACCACCACCAACACAGACAGCGGTCCGGAATCTTTCAAAGAGACCTCGCATCTTCACAGCTGATGCACGAAGTGCATTATACTCGGAAGCTCTACGATCAGCAGCACATAGATGGGTCTGGGCTTCTTCTCTTGCTTCATGTAAGCAGTTCTCCAAATGCGCACAATTCATCTACAACCAATCAAAGGAAAAATTTAGGGGGAAAATATTCCTATATGTGCAAGGTACATAAGTTATCTGGCGAATCAGAAGTAGCAGAACCATGGGAACTGCGTCTCTAAATCTTTCTATGTAATATATCTGCCAAAGTACAAATATAAAAACTGTTCACAGCCCTCATTTTAGAGTGAGTAACTAAGTAAGAGAAGCGAAGAACTCCCACAATTTGGACGATCAGCCAATCAGGTGTAAACCAATATCTCACTAAAGCATCAATCAGTGGCTCCCGAAATTGATTTTTGGCTTCAATTGGTTAAGGCATTACTCAAAACAATACTGATCCTTTCTAGTGCAGATGATTGACATTATTACCCGTTAAAGACGCAGAAAACATCTTGATACCAGCACCATGGATACTAAAATATAGACGGCTATGACAAAGCTAATGCTAGCAACCAGAAGAGTGACATAAACCGATGAAAAGATAACATACCAAAAAGAAAAAAATAAGGACTAGATCCTAAGCTAACAATGCAATGAGTAAATATCAGAGTTAGGGGAAAAATACATATATGAAATAGCTGCCGAACCTGGGATTCTTCGAGAAGCTTCTGATTCATCTCCAACTCGCTGTTCAGACTGGCTACCTTTTCCAAAGCACCATTTAGCTTGGACTCCATTTCACTCAGTTTATTGGACTTTTCCGTCAGCTCATTTCTAAGTTCCAAGATAAAATTATCAATGTCTGTCGCATCTAAACCTCTGCCAGTTGCCACGTTGTCATCCAAAGATTTTGATGGGCTCTCGGCTGTCGAACTGTTACTTAGAAACACTCCGATTTCCCCCATCACATTATCTTTTCCACCTTTCTCATTGTTTTGCTGGCTTTCTAGCATCGATGAGTCAAGGGGATGACTGAGCACCTGTGAAGAATCTACCATATTCTCATCCATACCTTCCCGAGGTTTACATGGTTGCTTGCTAGATAGATTTGAAACACAAGAGACCTCATCCATGGGCTCTGAACCAGATACATGAGTTTTGATGCCTTCCACGTCACCTGGAGCTTCTGCTTTGAATTCACCAACTTTTGCGTGCACAAGGTCTAAGCCAGATGCATCTTTATTGTTAACCTGTCTCTGTCCTTGTAGATACTCATCAGAGAGGCGTTGTTCTAGTTCACGGATGCGTTTCTCATATGAATCACAGTGCATTTGTTTTTCCTTGAGCATAGTTAGGAGATATCTCTCGTACTCGTCCTTTGCGTGCAATGCCTCTTCTGTCTTCTCTGCAGCATTTTTCAACAAATTTTCAACTTCACTGTCATCCAGTATTTCATATTCAAATTGTGGGCCTAATGCACACATCCGAGAGATTGCAGACGCAAGGTCGGCTTTTAGTTTTGCATTCTCAACTTCCATCTTGCTGGTTCCAGCTATCTCTACTAGCTCAGAGGTTGCTAGGATATCATCAAAACTGTCTTTGTCCAATGTATCTATACCTATCTCCTCAGGCTCAGCGGAAAGAGAGCTATCACTAGACATCGCCAGTGAACTCTTTGAAGAAGACACCTTCGAGTGCAACCCAACTAGTAACTCGGGAGCATATCGATCGACGTCTGTGATTTCAATGTTGAGCAAACTAGTATCATAAGGAGCGATATTAACATCACACTGAGTGGGAGTATCATATAAACCCATTGAAGCCAGCACATCACGAGGTACGAAGGGACCATGTGTTTTATGAAACTCCTCACGTCTTCTGACCTCTGTTTCCCTCTTCATAGCAAGCTTCTCTGCCAACTGCCCAGCCATGCCCATGTAAAGCTTCATAGAGGCTTTTCTCCTCACTACCTCTGCGAGGCAGGCCCTGTATGCGGGGCCAACACCACGGACTAACTTGAGGTCTGCAAATAAGTCATCCTGACGCACCATTGCCTCTCTAAAAACAGGAAACTGTAACTTAGCATCTTTGATGATATATGTGACGTATGTTATCTTTTGCATGTAATTGTGTACAAAGTTGTTCATCTCATTCTTCTTGTTCTTGCAGAAATCAAGCAATTCTGAAATGGAGCTATAGCAAGCCTGCATTTTGGGAAGATGATTCTTGTCATGCACTTCGTACATAGGACCCAGCGCTGAAACAGCATCATGGGGTCGGAGAGATGAGGACAATTGGCTAGACATGCAATCATCCACAAGCTTCTTAACCGTGTTGACATCTTTGCTGTTTCAAGATTCACATAAGACATAACACAGTCAGATAACAGATGTGTAAAAGGAGGAAAAAATCACCATTTGAATTGATTGTTAAACAAGATCAAGTTTCCAACGGAGACAAATGAAAAGGTGTTCCCAGTAACGAAATGGACAAACCTGAGAGATTGCATAATGCTCTTCTGCTCATTAATGAACCGTTCATGATCCTTAACAGACACTTCTAAGTTCTTCGTTGATAAGGAAGACCTGCAAGCAAACAACTCCTCTACCTTGCGCTTGACTTCCACAAACATCTGCTGGAACTGTGCAATCTTATTCTCAAATTGCCTGTGAGAGCTTGCACAATACTCCACAACCTTTTTGAGGTTATCTTCCTTGACAAAGTCCAATAAGCATTTCCTCGAATCAGTTTGCAGATAAGGGTGAATCTTAGCTGATCTCAATTTATCAATATCCCTTCCAAAGTTCATCAGTAGATCAGAGTGGAGACGATGTTGATGCTTATAACGCTTCATAAATTCAAGAAAGTTCTGATAGATCACCCTGTAATACTGTTCCAGATTCCGCGTAGCAACTTCAACGGCCCGCTGTTGAATCTTTTGCTCTCTCGTTAGCCTCTCGCAGGTCTCATGCTTCACAACCGTACAATTGTAGATGGAGCGGCCCTTATGAAAATGGTAACGAAATTGCCTCTCATACGAAGGTAAAGCCTTTAAAGCTGGATCTGATGCATCGTCCAAGGGATGATGTTCGTGTAACGAAGCTGGTGGTAGGGCGTCAGAAACTTCCTGTAAATCAACATCTTCCGGTGATGGAGGATGAGAGTTGCTTTGCAGCATAGCCTTATTGAAGATAAACACTTCTCGATCACCAGCAGGAAGTCCAAAAGCAGAAAGCGGCTTTTGTGGCTCAAGCTTCATATCCAGCGAAAGAAGAAGCTGATCAGAGAAGCCAATACGAGAAACAGATTCAACGAAACGCATCACAGATTCAACTGGAGTTGTCTCGCTGCATTCAAATTCAAACGAGTGGCCATTCTCAGCCACACAAAGAAGAAGCTTGCCATCATGGGCAAAGCTCTCAGTGAAGCTTGCGCTCATCGTAGCAACTAAATCCCTAAATTCCTCACCCAGCCAAATTAAGGAAGGTGACTCACGTTATAAATTAGGAACAAAAATAGGCGAAGCCAGCCAAATCAATAGCTTCCCAAAACAAATCCCAACCACGAATCTGTAGAAGAAGACGACTTTCTATATCTTCGATCCTTGACCAAAATCCAGATTCACACTTGCCAAATCTCTGAGCTTTTGATGAGATTTCAGGAAATACCTTAAAACCCCTCAGCAACAAGACCTGATTACGACCAGGAGAGACAAGAAATCAGAATCATTAAAATCAAATAATAGTTTCCTCAACTTCTCCAAATTTAAGCCAAACCAATAAATTTATTTTCTTTATAGAGAAAAAGAGATATAAACCCAAATCAATATCCCGGCTCTTTCGCCTCCGTACCCAGAAGATTTTCTTTTAATCAAAAAGAAAAAAAAAAATGAAGCTAACCCTAAAAGATGCAAAAGCAGACGTGATACGTCAAACGAAGGCGATTGCGTGAAGAGACGAGTGTCAAACTAGAAGAATTATCCCAAGGATCAAAACTTCTCTCTTTCACCACTAAATTAAAATTTCCTTAAACAATTAATATTCTCATTTTCTTCAACGAAACCCAAAGGCTTCTTCTTCTTCTTCTTCTTCCTTCTTCCGCTTCGCTTCAAGAACGAATAATCTTTTTCTTTTATCTTTCAATACCTTTTTTTGATTAATAGAAAGTTACGTAGAAGCTTCTGATGTAAGTTACTCTCTCACGCAAAACACAGAGTCGAAGAAACCCTTTTCTTCTTCTCCGTCTACATAAGAGAGAACAAGATAAAGCCTTATTTTTGTTTTTTGTTTTTAATTTTAATTAATGGTAATTCTTTTAATTTTAATTATTTTCACGGCGGCGCAGTAACTCTATAAGTATTATAGTTTTCACCCCTATACTTTTGTAAATTAAAATATAAACCTCTTACTTATGCCAAATTATCAGTCAAATTGACCTAAAGTCATATTAGCCCTACCAGATTTAGAATCTAACCTACCTGTTGACAGGTTTGTTTGATTCGTTTGATCCATTCAAATTTGATTTGGTTTACTTCGGTTTAAGATAAAATGACAACAAACTAGAACCAAATTGGTTTAGTTGTGTTTCATTCTCGATTCGGTAACCGGTTCAGAACCTAAATTTAGAATTTCATATATTATGATTATTATCATGAGGATAGCTTTTGATTTGCATGTGATGTGAATTGGACCACACACATACAACAAAATGGCTATAGACGGTCCATTATTATTGGCGAGTAAAATGATTAAAATAAGCATGCAAACAACTTGACATTGAAAATGATAATTTTGAAAGTGATATTTCAATGTTGTTACACAACTTTGGCCGTAACTGGTTTACATGTTTTAAAGAAGTAAAATTAGAAAGAGGACTTGCATTTATGTTTTTAGTAAATAAGAAAATAACATAAGCCTTCCCTTTTGGTTAGCTTCTGATACAAACAACTTTTCCTAGAGCATTAAGAATCTTCTGAGACTTAAGCCTTCCCTTTTGAATTTTATCTCTTGCAAACTGAATGATGGAAAGTCGGCGTATTTCTGGTTTGATTCTTGGACCTCGCTTGGTCCTTTGATTATTTTCCTTGGCGAATCTGGACCTTCACAACTTCGTATTAGGCATGATGCAAAGGTAGAGGAGGCTATAAATGATGGTTGTTGGCTGCTGAGGGGAGCTCGATCTCCTAGGGCTGAACTGGTTCACTTAGAACTTGCTTCTATTGCTGTCCCATTTCCTGAAGCAGGTCCTGATCAATTTCTTGTTGGACCTAAAAATTGAGTAAACCCAAACAATTAA
>OVAU01004485.1:0-10056 GCA_900406315.1 Biscutella laevigata subsp. laevigata | reverse complement strand
CAATCCCACAAATTTAGTTTATAAATCCTAATTAAAAAATTCATCTTTAAACTAATATTAATTCTGATAATATTTTAACTACTTATATCTTATTCAATATATCTATTATATTAAAACAGAGTTTATCTACTTAAAAAGTCATATTGAACCATTTCATTTATGACTAGGAAAATAAAATCAGATATATACGTAACAAATATTTTAAGAAAAACAATATTTATGATTAGGTAATAAAATTAGTTTTTAAAAATGTATAGAAGATTTTATGAATTAGTTAGTGAAATCCTAAAATTATATTTTCGTGAAATATCAATTTTTAAAAAACTAATCTCCTATTAAGAAGGATTATTTGAATCCAACTATACTAAAAGCAATAATTCATATATTATATATATATATATACATATATATTTATTCATTTTATTTTACCTTAAATAATTGAATTGTTTATTTAAACATAAAATTCTATATTTCCAACAAATTTTTCATCAATTCCACAAATTTAGTTTATAAATCCTAACTTAGAAATATTCTTTTAGTTTTAATAATATGTGAATCTATTATATTAAAACAGAATAAATATATCATAAAAAGTATATTGAACTATTTTATTTAATGACTAAGTAAATATTTCGTTAGAATAATATTATTTACCATTAAAATAACTTA
The DNA here is from genome assembly GCA_900406315.1 of Biscutella laevigata subsp. laevigata. Lineage (NCBI taxonomy): Eukaryota > Viridiplantae > Streptophyta > Magnoliopsida > Brassicales > Brassicaceae > Biscutella > Biscutella laevigata. The sequence goes on along the minus strand of OVAU01004485.1, from coordinate 9,387 downwards.
ATTTTAAGTTTTTAGAATTTAACAGAGCAAAGAAATTATATATACTATGGATAACCTATAAACTATATATTATCATATTGTTATAAGAAATTATAGGTCATATAAATTTTTTAACTAAAACATAAATCATCTATAACATATAAACTATATATATTATAATACTAATTTCAAAATAAAAAAAAAATCCCGCGTTTAACGTGGGATCAATCCTAGTGATACATTTATATAAAAGAAGACATGTGTCAACGTTGGAGAGAACGTTTTTTTCTTTTAAATAATATATTAGACCATCTCCATCAATATATCTTAATTTGGGGTTCTTAATAATATTTTAATCATATTAACACAAATCCCAATTATTTAGAACCCCTAAACTAATTTTATTATTTTTTCCCCTATTGATAGATACTCATTAGAGGTTCTTGATATTTTAATACTCATTTGTCAAGCAAGTTCATAATATTATCTTGGCATTCTGTGGATTAGACCCTCCCCAAAATGATTGTAAGCAATTGTGACCTGCATCACTTTGTCTCTTGTGTAGGCATCACTGTGCCCTAAAAGCATAACCTGATCAACACAATCATAAATTCAATTGTAAGTTACAATTTCAATCAATTATAGAGAGATGAAACCATAATCTCAAGAGTAATTTAGGTTATTAACCTCATTATGGTGAGTGAAGAAGTTGTTTGAGACGGTAATTGCAGGGGAGCTCATGACGGCGTCGACAAGTCTATCAACACAATTGGAAAGGGAGATGCTTTTGTCCGGCTAAAAACCCTTCATTTGCAAATTTCTATATGTCTCGATCAATCTTCCTAAATCCCTGCAATACAAAGTTGGATAAACCTTGAGAACTGATGATTAAATTCATTCCACCAATTCAATTAAACCAAAAGTCTATTGCTAATATTAATCTGCAATTCATCCAAATTCTACAGATAGTTCTTTATCATTTGCCGTAATGTTGCAGTGTTACAAGCTAGAAGAGAGCTCTCTAAAGCTCAAGCCATGCTACTGTTATTTCAAAGAGACCCATTTGAAGGTTTAACCGATTTTAAAGCACAAAGAACTAACATTTATGGCTGATGATTCAAGAAACCCATCTAGAGAAATCCAAAACGGAGATTAGAAACAACAAAAGAACAGTAGAAGATGATGAATAAGGAAGAGTCACTTACATAAGTATTGAGCTGTCTGATAAAGCTTGAGAAATTGCCATGTTTGAAGTAACGAGGGAGAAGAGTGGTGGAGAAATTGTGAGAATCCCAAACAATGAAGGTGTTACGGTCATTACTCCATGAAACCAATTACATTTTTTTGCCTTGCTTTGCTCCCTTTCAATCAGAGAACGACACGTCATCGGTTCTAAGAGTATCTAAAATATTTCCAGAACAGATTCTAACTTTTAATTTCTATTATCATTATTTTTTAAATTTAATTACCCAAAAACTCATCCCAATAAACCCTCTAAAACCTCCAATGGAGGTGCTCTTAGTATATATTACTTAAGTATGTCTCTATGCAAAACGATTATGATTCAAAATTATTAAACAAACTCTCTCGTTTCCTTCTTTGTCCTCTCTATCGTCAAGCTTATCAATTGTATCAGAGTAAATAATGGTTTACCAATCTCACGCAAAGTTTTGAATAAAAAATCAGTGTAACAGAAATGGGGCATGGGAAAAGATATACAATGGACTAAAGAAGCTATGAGGCATATACTTAAAGTACATGTGGAGAAGATACACTCTTGGGTTTTAGGAGTTTTGACCAGATCAGTGGAGAAGCTGTTGGAGGAACCAACACGAATTCAAGAGAAAACCTTAATAAGAGAAAACTTTAATAGAACAACGAGATCACTAGTTGGATTTTTCAGAGAAAAAAGAGGAAAAACAACTTGATGATGATTAAGACTCAGTTCCACCTCTTGAGAGTTTCGTCGAATTCATGGGGTGCAACCAAATCCAGAAAAGTGTCGGAGAAGAAATCGCATAGAATCCATTACCTAAGCAAACTCTAAGGAAGAAACGAATTCGAGTTAAACGAAATTACCATAAAGCTAGATTCAAAACTAATAAGAGAAGTTTATGGAAAGAAAATAAAAACCTCAAACGAACCATAAAAACGGGATCTTATTATGGAGTCTCCATAGTATGGGGCCTCACACATTAATGGTACTCATTCAAGTGAGATTGGTGAAACCATAACAAAGAAATAAATTGTGTCGGTTGGGTCAAATAATTTCTTCGATGTGCTTGAGGTTTTTGTTCACCAAGTTAGGGAACTCCACAACATCTGCATCCATCTTAAGCGAGCTGTGTATTCTAAGCTTTGTCTTACAAACGAGCGTGAAAGCTCTTTGTTTACCAAGATCATCCACGGCGGAGGAAGAAACATTTTCTTCGACAATACCCTTCAATTTGATGTGAATAAAATTATTATTGGCTTAAATGTGAAATATGTATGATGAGCCGAGTGAACAATTAACCAGAGGATTGGTTGTTTGGTTTCACTCTAGTTATTGTAGTTGGTTCAACTTGGTTTGATCTTGGTTGAATTTATTGGTTCTGTTGATTAGATCTTTTGCTGTAATTAAGGAGTATTCTTTTTTACTCTATTTAAGTTTACGTCCTTTACTAGGTTTAGTTGTTGGTTGTTGCAGATCAATTCTTATAAATGTACATGTCGATCATACATCAATACAAAGAACAATTCTCAGAATTCTTTTGATCTTTTTATAGTATCAGAGCCTGGTACTTTTTCTTTGAAAAATCTTTAAGCCCGACATATAGAAACTCGATGGCTGACAATCAACAACAGGAGGTACCAGTTGCACCTGTTGCGAATACTGTTAAGGTCCATTGCACGATCTCTCCTTAATATGACTTGACTTCAGCCGATAACCCTGGAGTTGTGATCTCTCACCCGTTGCTGAGAAGAGTGAATTACGACGAATGAGTGTGTGGTATGAAGACGGCTTTGACGTCCATGAAGAAATTCGGCTTCCTAGACGGGACAATCACACGATCGGTCGAAGGATCACCCGACCTGGAGGACTGGAAGATTATACAAGTGTTGCTTGTGTCGTGGATCAAAATGACCATTCATCCAGTTCTGCGTTCAACAATCTCTAACTGTGAGGTTGCGCATGACTTGTGGGATCATTGGAAGAAACGCTTGATGAATGGCCCGAGAATTTAGCAGCTCCAAGTTGATCTCGCTTGCTGCAAACTGAAGGGATCTATGATGGAAATGTATTACAGAAAGCTTAATCGGATCTGGGATAACTTGGCAAGTTATCGACCACTGAGTACCTGAAAATGTGGTATGTGTACTTGTGACATTGGAACGTTGCAAAAGAGTGATAGAGAAGAAGATAAGGTACACCAATTTTCATTTGGTCTTGATGAACATTTTTGTGCTGTCATGTCAAGTTTGGTGGCTCGCATTCCAGTCCAGTCGCTTGAGGAGGTGTACAATATTATACGACATGAAGAAGATCTTCGTGCGAGCGGAGAGGAACGTGGTGAAGTCACGGCTACCTCGAGTGGTAGGCAGATAGACCTAAAGGTCGATATGTGCAAGGAAGGGGTCATGGAACCAATTCCGGTAGAGGTCGAGGACAATTTTCAAGTGTGAACCAAGTGTTCATCCCAGACAGCAACCATGAGACTATAAATCATGTGTTGAATGATCATGATCGCGATGGTGTGACTGGATTGTCTGAGCAACAATGGCGTGCAATAAAGTCCATCATCAATGCAGGAAAAGAAACCGCATAGAAAAACTCACGGGTATGTATAATTCTACTTCTCCTTCTTGGATATTAGATACAGGGGCTTCGCATCATATCCTTGGACGATTTGATATCTTGTTGGATGTAGAGAAATAGAACTTGTTTTGATTGTAATGACCGATGAAAGAGAGCAGATCTCTCTTATGGAAGGACCAGTACGCTTGGGACCAGATTTATTGCTTAAGTTTGTGTATTTTGTGAAAGAAATGAAAACATATTTGATTTCTTTGGGTTAGTTGATCGACAAACCAACTCGGTTTGATCTTGGTTGAATTTATTGGTTCTGTTGATTAGATATTTTGCTGTAAATAAGGAGTACTCTGTTTTACTTTGTTTAAGTTTACATATTTTACTAGGTTTAGTTGCTGGTTGTTGCAGATTAATTCTTATAAATGTACATGTCACATCAATACAAAGAACAATTCTCATATTCTTTTGATTTTTTTTACTTGTATCCTTGTATTAAGTGATTGAGATTAATGAGAAGTTGGAAAAAGAGTTCTCTCTTTCTTAAACAATTTTTTTTCAATCTCTTATCCGGTTTTTTGAGTTTTATCTGTCGTACGGTTGGAGGTTTGTTGGAGGTGATGCATGATGTGTTGTGTTTTTAAGGATTTTGAACTCGGTTTTCATTTGTCTTTTCATTAGTTTAGAATGCATTTAGAGTCATTTAGGTTGCATTTTGCATGCATATGACTTTCGAGGTGCAGAGTTGGAGTTACACAAAGATTGTACCAAAAGAGAACAAAAGGGAGCAAAAACAGCCTAAGTCTCGGATTCGGAGGAGTTACACGTCAATCAGACCGGTGCACACAGTGGTGCTCTACACAAGAACCTACAAATGAAATAGACCGGTCACCCCCAGACCGAAACTGACACCGATCCAAATTAACAGGGAACTTACACCGGTCAAGACCCACCGATCCAGCAACCGATCCACGTCCCAGACAACTGACGGAAGAAGCATACCGGCCAGACTGACCGGTACCAATCCCGCGTTTTAGATTTTAGTAAAGTTTTTCTTTGTAATTTAAGGCTTTAGATTTTAGTAAAGTTTTAGTAGCACGTTTTTAACCTAGTTTTCTCTCTAGGTTGAGTTTAGTTTTTGAGATTTTTGTTAAGAGATTTTGGTATTTTTCTATTGCAATTCCCTTTTCTTTTGATTTATGTTTCTTTGCTTTGTTGATTGCTTTGATTACCTGTTTTCTTAGCCTTAATCCATTCACAAACCATGTCTAGAAACTCCCAAAGTGTTCTAGATATGGGTTGTTGATATGCATTGATTTCATGGTTTTAACATTCGATTTTCATTCGTGTTTCATTAATTTAGGTTGCGTTTAGAATATTTTAGGTTGCATTGCATTGCATATTACGTTTCAGGTGAAGAATCGAGCTGAAACTGAAAAAACGGGTCAAAAGGGTGCAAAAGAAACAAAATTGCAGAAAAGTCAACGTTTTTCATAGTTGACCAGCAGACCAGAGGAACCACCCCGGTGGCACCACCGGCGTAGTGACCGGCATACACCTCTAGAGAGCACCAGAGAATAAGCACCGGTCATGCAACCAACGCACGCCCCGACCGGTGCACACGTGCAACAGTTCGGGCACGTCACAGCATGACCAGCACACTTATCTGAAGCCAATTTGGACCAAGTTTTATTTCCTTTTTAAGTTGTAAATTGGCTAACTATTTAAGGGAGTCAATAACTAAAACCCTAGACACGTTTTTATTTTAGTTTTCATCTAGTTTTCTCTTGAGCTCTTACTTTTCTTCTTATGCTTTTGTACTAAGATTACTTGATTATTCTATTGCAGTTTCTTCCCTTTAATCCTTGTCTTAGTTTGATTCTATTTCCTTCTTTTATTTTCTCTCCCAAATCATATATAGAAACTATCAAAGTGTTCTAGACATGATGTGTGAGTAATCTTTTTAAGCTTATGGATTAAGGTAGATCAGGGCTTTTGATTTATTGTTTATGATGTTTGGAGCTTGATTTATTATATCTTCACTTGTTGAATGTGTTAAATGCTAGATTAGACTTAACTACTCTCATCTAGATCTTAGGAAAATCATCTCCCTAGAGGTGTTCGATGAAATGCATGAATGAATTAACTTGTGTTAAATGAGGTCTTTCCAAGAGATTGTGTTAGGATTGTTTAGTAATTGCATAGACTATAACTTTAATGCTTCTTAATTATGTATTTGGCCAAGAGATTGTGTGAATACATGATTAGGATAGAGTTTTTACCACGAGAGTGGATTAGCCTAAATTGGATAGTTTTTAGACTAAGGGCNGAATTAACTTGTGTTAAATGAGGTCTTTCCAAGAGATTGTGTTAGGATTGTTTAGTAATTGCATAGACTATAACTTTAATGCTTCTTAATTATGTATTTGGCCAAGAGATTGTGTGAATACATGATTAGGATAGAGTTTTTACCACGAGAGTGGATTAGCCTAAATTGGATAGTTTTTAGACTAAGGGCAAGCATTGTATGATGAGATTGAATATCATGAACATGAAATTGATTGTCCAATTTGATTGCCCTAGTCCATATGCTTGTTTTAATTTCTGAATTTGCATTTCTTCGGTTTCGTTGACTTTTGGTTGACTTTTGTGTTTTGCTTTATTTTAATTAAATTGCTTAATTAAGATTGTTAGTGACAAACAAATCTCCTAATCGACTTAGACTAGATGAATTCTTCATAGTCCTAGTACGTGATTCGCTCTCAGATTGGTTCGACATTTTAAACCCTTCTATACTACATCTAATTAATAAGAGGCAAAAAATTTTCTTATCAGTTGTGAGTAGTTTCATATAGCTTATGGATTAGGGTTAGGAATGAGTCTTTATGATTGCTAGAATGGTTTAGGACTGAATTAATAATGTCTTCTTCAATTTCATGATCTCAATGCTAGAATAGGAGTAGTTAACCTAGTCTAGATTTTAGGAATATTTCTACCCGGAAGGTGTATGATTTAATTCCCGAACTATGAAATTTATCGTTTATAAATATTATTCAAGGGATTGTTTTAAGACTATAGATTGTTGCATGAAATTGTGTATTATGCTTTCAGATTGTGTTTTCTTTCAAGGAATTGTTTAGATTGCATGATTAGGAAAGAGTTTCTACCACGTGAGTGAATTATTTTAAATTAGAAATTCTTAGACATAAGACAAGCAAAAGTGTGTGAATTGAACCAACTACTAGCATGAAAAGAACTGCCCATTTTGATGCCTTGATCCATGATTTATCTTTTAATATCTGAATTTATTTTATCTTTGCTTTCATTTCAACGTAGACTTAATAAAAACCCATCACAGAACTAGTGCGCTATTTCCTCTTGAGTTGGTTCGACAACCTTGATCACCCATACTACCACCATACTACATTGATAGGATTTAGACCTGAAAAATCAAACTAATCAATTGGCGTCGTTGTCATTTCAGGATTTTAGATAGCAATTAGTTCTTTGTGTTTGCTAGGGACGGTGTTTTTATTTTTTAAGTTTTACTAACCTTTCACTTTTGTTTTTCTCTTTTAGGTGTACGAGCACTAGATCAAAACGATATCACTGCAAATTCCTAAGGATATCACTGCTCTAGAACGTCAGAACAGAAATCTGAAAAGAAAGGCATATAGGTTGAATCAGCTCGATCATCTCCAACAACAAGAGATGGCCGATAATCAACAAAACGTCGACAACAATCAAGACGAGATTGTGGATGAACACCCGATCCCCCAGGTCTGACCGATACCACCTGTTCCACCGGTTCCAGGACGAAAGCAATAGCCTCCTAGGACTATCAGAGAGACTAATGAACCAAGGGTACATGGGAACAATAATGGAATTCGACCACCCCTAGTCGAAGCCAATAACTTTGGGATCAAGTCAGGTATTCTAAGCATGATCACAACTCAGCCTTTCCACAGACTACCAAAGGAGGACCCTCTGGGTCACTTGGACTATTTTGACAGAGTCTGTGGAACTGTCAGTATCAATGGAGTCAGTGAGGATGCCTACTAGCTAAAAGTCTTCCCCTTCTCATTGGGAGGAGATGTTGCGAATTGAGAGAAGGGATTGCCTCACGGTTCGATTCAGACATGGGCTGACTGTAAAAAAGCATTTCTTACTACTTTATTTTTGCCTTCTAGGACAGCAAAGTTCAGGAGTGACATTGCTACATTCAGCTAGAAGGGAATAANGGGATTGCCTCACGGTTCGATTCAGACATGGGCTGACTGTAAAAAAGCATTTCTTACTACTTTATTTTTGCCTTCTAGGACAGCAAAGTTCAGGAGTGACATTGCTACATTCAGCTAGAAGGGAATAAAGTCATTTGCTGAAGCTTGGACAAGATTCAAGAAGTATACACTACAGTTTCCTCATCATGGATTCACACCTGAGAGCCTCTTAGACAAATTTCACAGAGGTTTACACAGAGATTATCAGTCCATGCTGCACACTGCTAGTCAAGGTAGTTTGTTCGACCTGACATATGCAGATGGGTTGATCCTGATAGAAAAGATGGCGCGGAGTGATGCTGCTAACTCTGGGGATTATGATCGATATATGCCCAAGAATGATAGTTCTAGGGATTCGAGCTACAAAGCTGATTTGAAGGCTCTGAATGAGAAGTTAGATAGGGTTCTGCAAACGCAGAAGAGGTCAGTACATGTGGTTAAACAAGCTGAAGACTACTCTGAAGATTTTCAACAAGAGGAGGTAAACTATGTGGGTAGCCAAGGGTTCCCAAAGCAGTTCACCTACACGCCTAACCCCAACCTATCCTACAAAAGCACGAATGTTGTTAACCCGTGTACCCGGCGCAGAAGACGTTTCGGCCTCAACAAAACTACCAGAACAGAGGTAACTTTCAGAACCAGACAAGTCAGAAGCCACAATACACTCCACGCCCACCAGGTTTCCAGACTACACATGTTGCGACCTCCACTGAGGATCAGACAATTCCTATGCTCAGACAGCTGCTAGAGGGTCAGAGCAAGTATGCAGTGGAATCACACAACTTCAAGAGGGAAATAAACTTTAAGGTTGACAACACGTACACAGAGCTGAAATAAACTTCAAGAGGGAATTTCTCAGGCTAAAATTCGATCTAGCTAAGAAAGCAGATCCAGGGAGTTTTTTATCCCTTGTACTTTAAATGATGTCGAATTTGATGAATGTCTGCTTGACTTAGGAGCTAGTGTTAATGTGACGCCACTATCTGTTGCTGAAAAGCTTGGTTTCACATGTTTTGTTCCTAGCAGGGTTGGTAGTTCTCTTGGCAGAAAACTCACTTATGAAGCTTGTAGGAATACTCATGGCCGATCTTCCAGTGAAGCTCAGAGGAGTAGAAGTACCCACAGACTTTGTGGTGTAATAAGAAGGTTTTTCCCCTGATCCTACTANTCCTACTATAGATGAGTAGAGCAGAGAAGAAAACAGCTCTTAGGAAATACTGAAGGTGGGTATATATCGAACCAAATCGGGATGCTTGCTAGACAATAGACTTGCACAATAATTCCTAGGTCTAAGAAGGGATTTTAACACTGTCACTAAAAATCTTGTAATGATTGTCG
>OVAU01004483.1:0-10210 GCA_900406315.1 Biscutella laevigata subsp. laevigata | reverse complement strand
TGATCGAATCACAACTCAAGAGGCGCCATACTAGGTCTAGTTTTACGCATGGTGGAGTTAAAACAAGGGACTTCAACAAACCAAATGATTTCCAGGATGCTAAACCTACCTCAATCGTTGTCAAGGAAGAAGTGAAGGCTGAACTTAAGNCCATACTAGGTCTAGTTTTACGCCTGGTGGAGTTAAAACACGAGACTTCAACAAACCAAATGATTCTCAGGATGCTAAACCTGCCTCAATCGTTGTCAAGGAAGAAGTGAAGGCTGAACTTAAGCCTAGAAGTGGAAGTAACCAGCCAAGGAGCAGCAGCAACCTGAGCAACATTCGCTGTTTTAAATGTCAAGGTATGGGTCATTACTCTAGAGAATGTCCTAATAAGAAGNTCCTCAAGAAAGCTCAGAAGAAGAAGTTGAATCATATCAAGAGGTAGAAGAGGTTGATGTAGTAGGCGAGCTACAAGTTGCTAGGCGAGCTCTGAGTGTTCAAGTGCAGCCTGAAGAACAAAGTCAACGAGAAAACCTCTTCCATACTCGCTGTTTTGTCAAGGACAAGGTGTGCAGTCTCATCATCGATGGAGGCAGCTGTACTAATGCTGCAAGTGAGACCATGGTTCAGAAGTTACAGCTTGAGACGATACCGCATTCTAGGCCTTACAAGTTGGAGTGGCTGGATGANTCAGCCCCGTGTGAAGCTTAAAAACGACAAGGATCAAGAAATATCAGTTGCCAAAAGCCTGTACCTTAATCATGCTTCAGGTCGTGACACAGAGAACCTCCAACCATGGGAAAAACGCCACCCACACATCATTACAGCTAATGATCAAGCTAAGAACTCTTCTATCTTGTTTTCCCCTTTTAAAACTATTTCTGATTCTGGTTCTAGTTCTAGTCTTTATTCCCCACTAGACTTGATCNAAGAAAATCAAAGGAGAGCTTAGGAGAGGAGGCGAAGAACAATGGCGTCAACCCCCAAGGTTCAGATTTGAGGGCAAATTCTTTTCAAGAAGGAGGGGATGATATGAATCTGATCAGCTCANTGCTTCCTTTTGATCCAGGTTCAGATTTGAGGGCAAATCCAAGNGTAAGTGCCATAATTTTGATGAGCTCTATACTCCTAACTTGCTTCCTTTTGATCCAGGTTCAGATTTGAGGGCAAATCCAAGACAAGCTTTTTATACAACCTTTCTTCCATAACTGTCAAACTTATATCTTCCTCTCTCGCCTTCAAGATTACACTATGCATGCAACCTTTAAAACTTGAAATATACATTCACGTGTTTCGCCATTGTATCCTGCAAAAACAAGAAAAAACGAGAAGATCAAGTTCTGGTTATACTAAGTAATACTAAGTTCTACCTACTATAATAAATAATATAAATTTAAGTTCTACTAGTTATACTAAGTTTTACCTACTTTCATCGCTTTATTGGTTCTACCAGTTATACGAAGTTTTACTTATACAATTGAGGTTTTAGATTGAGATATCAAGACCACATTGCACACCTACTCACAACTTAATCGAGGATCCCACACATTCAACCACATTCTTTAGATGTATACAAACAATCAATGTGCACAAATGAAATGAGACAAATTTATGACAAATTTATCAAATCCAATCAATTTACAAACCTGCAGAAGCGTCGAGCTCCGACGGCGTCGCCGGAGAAGATTAACTGGGACCGAGAGGAGCTGATGAGCGGCGGAGATGAGAGCTCGACGGCGACGAAAATGGAGAAATGGGGTGGGACGATTTTGTTTTTTTCAATTCAATGGGATTGAATTGAAACAATCCATCAAACCAACCCAATCTCACAATCTAACCAATTCAATCAAACCATTTCTCAAACCATTCTCATCACTTAAGGGGCATTTTCGTCATGTCACATTTCATTAATGAAATGAGGGTATAAGAGATGTATAGAGCCTATAAGACAATGTTATTCTCTCAATTAAGGGTTCTAGAGGAGATGGCTCTCTTCTCTGCCATTTATGAACAGATTTTGGCATTTTCGGTGATTGTCCGACTTCACCGTCAGTGTGCGCCTTGCTCTAGCCGAATCATGGCTGTTAGCTCTTTATCTAGCAAAGCTATGACCGAGAGTTCTATCTCCCCGAGTGCTTCACCTCTCTCGGTTTTCACTTCTGGATCATGTACTCTCGTCTCTCAATTTTCCTGTTTTTGAGTTTCCTTTTCTCAATTCGAAACCCTCTGACCTTGTCTTCTCCAAAACCGGCGACCTAGAGGTGTGGAATCCCTCTCGATTTCCCTTTCGTTTCTCACTTAGGTCTTCTTGAAATTTCACCAACGACATTCATGGAGTCCTTACACGAACCTGACACCGAGATAAGTCCAAAACAGCCTTGAATCTCAAATATAGTTGTTCACTTTTCTCATGTAGTCACCAATCTCCATATCTCATTTCAGGTTTCGTATGATTGACTTTCAGAGATAAAGGTTTGCGGTTTACATTTACTCTCTGCAAGGTAACAGTTCCATTATCTCCCCTTCTTTGACTTGTCCTTTAGACTTTACCGTCTGATTTTAGACTTCACCGTCTAGGATTTCTTCAGATTTTACCATCTGAAAGTCTTGTATCTCTGGTTAGCTTACCCTTGACCCAAACGTTTTACCACATTTGCTTTGTCTTGTAAACTGTTTTCATACAATGAGACTCTCTTGATTATTACACAGTCTTTACCGCTTGTGTAATTTTGTCGGTTCTCCTTTGCCAGAAAATTCAGCTGCGTTACTAACTGATTTTTCTTGTTTCTGTCTACGAGGGTTGGGCCAACCGACTAGCTTGCCTCGCGTCGCTGCATATGGTGTCAAGGACGACACCGAGTGTCAGCAAACACCTTTCGAAACTGATTCCAGGTACACACTTAGTTAACAAATCTGTTGGATTTAGGGTAGTGTGAACCTTTAGAACCTTTGCGGAATTGTCGATTAGGTCTCCACCTTGGTTTTAACTCTTGTTATGTCTTCCTTCAATTATACATCTTTGTGAATTCACGTGAATTTATTTCTGAACAACACCTCCAGCTTCTAGCCTTAAGCACCTTCACGTTTCCATAACTTTGAGTTATCATTAAAAAGTTTACCTTATCACCAATCTTGTTAATCACAACAGAATTTTCCATAAGCTCCACCACTCACGAATTCTTCAATCACACAATATCATTTTTGGATTCTGTCAATACCACAAAAACTGTTACAGTGACTGAAAAAATACTTATCCCTCTTTCATCATGATTCCCTTGCTAGCTTCTAGAATTTCCTCATGCGCATTGAGTCCAAAACCCTTTAAATTCACTTGAACCGGATGCAATGAACATAAAACATACCAGTTCCTAGCTTGAGAAATTTTTATTTAACCTGTAACTAATCTCACCAACAGATGAAGCCAATGTTAAACTTGAGATTTTCCTTTACAACATCTTGTAAAACCAGATCAATCCTCAAACAACATAGTTGTTAAATCATTTTGTCAACTAGACGCCACTAGCAGCTTTGGATTCGACTACTAGCAAACTTCTAACTTGTCTCACATCACCAGAACATGCAATATCTTCCTTGCAACCTCACTTGTACACGTGCACTTGACATTCTTTTCTTGATTTCCTGCACGTAGTCTTTTAGACAATTCTCGACATCTTCTTATGATGCACGCTGAACCAACTGCTTGTAGATGAACCTGTTTCCCACCTTGATTGAGCTTTAGACCTGTAGATACTTACTGTTCTTCTGCAAATACACACTGAATATTTATCTCATGAAGTTGTGGTAACTCTTCTCGTGTTGTGTAAGCTGATTAACAATTCTCTAACCACTATCGAACTGATGTAAAACATGTAGAAACCCTTGAGCAGAACTCTAGTTCACTTGAAGCCCCCAAAAAACATCTCATGATGTGCACGAGTGTTATGAACCTTGATGTAATCTCTTTCACAATTGATCAATGAACACCGAAATACTCTTCTTTATTGATATGAACTGCAAATCTCGAACTACAACGACGCAGCGGAACTCAACCTCATAAACGATTGGTTTCCCCACACAATAATCACATATGAATCTTGTTCAGTTCTTAGCTCAATATTTGCATCCCCTCAAGAGGCTGATCCAACTAGAATATAAAAAGTAAAAAGAATAGCTAAGGCCAATTCGATTAGGCCCAAGTCTTTTTACTAAACTTAGACTTCTCGTGTGCCTAATCTCATGGTCTTACAACTAATCCTATAACTGACACAACCTTTTATAATGACCTGAAGCTCACGCTTTATCCCTGAGATGGAGATACAACCCTTGTTGCTTGCGCACTGCTTCTCTTCCTCCTTCGCACATACACATTCATGAGCATATCAATTCCGCCGGCCTTAAAACGAAGCTTGTCCTCAAGCTTGAAATCCGAGTATTGCCGCGCCAATTCTCTAGCGTTTTCCCAGGTACATTCGTGTGCAGGCAGGTGCAGCCATTGAACTAAAATTTCGAGCTCGTCGTGACGGTTGTAGCGAGTGTCCTTGATGTCCTTTGGAGAAACGACAAATTCCACAACATCTACAATATGGACAGGTAAAGCGCTTACCGTCTGATCCTTGCCGAGGACGGGTTTGAGCTGAGAGATATGGAACACTGGGTGTATCTTAGAACCCTCCGGGAGTTGAAGTTTGTAAGCGACTTTGCCAATTCTTTCGATCACTGAGAAGGGTCCGTAGAAGCGCGCCGACAACTTGTGACACACCCTTCGATGGACCGAGTGTTGTCGGTAAGGGCGAAGCTTCAGAAATACCTTCTCGCCGACCTAAAAACTCCATGTCTCGCCTGTTCTTGTCCGCATTATTTTTCATTAGTTGCTGGGCGTGATGCAGATGATCTCTGATCCTAGCCAACATCACGTCGCGGTCAAGGAGCTGCTCCTCGAGCTCAAAATTCTTTGTTGACCCTCGTTCATAAGCCATCAACGCCGGAGGTTCACGGCCGTATACCACCTGAAATGGAGACATTTTAAGTGCAGTGTGATATGAGGTATTGTACCACAATTCCGCCCATGGAAGGTAGGTCGACCAAGTGCGCGGATGCGTGGAAGCATAACATCGTAGGTAAGTCTCCATTCCGCGATTGAGCACTTCCGTTTGGCCGTCGGTTTGCGGGTGGAGAGCTGTACTAAATTTGAGCTTTGTCCCTGCTGCTTTGAAACACTCTGTCCAAAAATGACTAAGAAAAATTCTATCTCGGTCAGAAACAATAGATTGAGGAAAACCATGGAGACGAATAACTTCCTTAGTGAATAGGACAGCCACGGTAGCTGCGGTGAATGGGTGTCGCAGTCCTATGAATGGCCATATTTGCTTAGTCTGTCAGTTACCACAAGTACCGCGTTTACACCTCCTGAAAGGGGCAATCCCTCCACAAAATCGAGACTAATATCAGCCCAGATTTGCGTAGGGACATGCAAGGGTTGAAGGAGACCGACTGGGTGCTGTGTTGAGTACTTATGCGTCTGGCAAGTTGTGCACTCCGAGACATACCGTTGAATTTGCTTCTTCATGCCTTGCCATCGAAAATATTGCTGCAACCGTTTCAAGGTCCTTAAAATTCCCGAGTGACCGCCTAGTTTACTGTCATGAAACTCGGATAATACCAAATGTATAAAATTCGAATTAGCAGGAATCACCAGCGCGTTCTTGTACCAAACTCTACCATCCACGACCGAATAACCCGCTTTACCTTCCGAACCATCTTGAACAGCTAGTAACAAACGTTGACTGTTTGGGTGCAAGTCCACTTCCGCCAAGATATCTGTGGTAGCAAGTGACGTTGGAACCGTCAGAGCCAGTAACGTAGGCGATACCTCTGGCTCAATTCTGGAAAGACCATCTGCTGCCTTGTTCTCAATCACGGGTTTATAAACGATAGTGAAATCGTACCCTAATAAGCGTGTGAGCCACCTCTGATAATCCATGGACACCTCACGTTGTTCCCACAGAAAACGGAGGCTCTTCTGATTCGTATGCACTGTGAAGCGTCTCCCAAGCAAGTAGTGACGCCACTTTTGAATGGCGAACACGACTGCCATCAATTCCCTTTCATAATTTGGCTTTAACCATTCGCGTTCTGTTAAGGCACGACTGTAATAGGCAATTGGGCGCTGTAACTGCATCAAAAAGGCGCCTAGACCAAAGCCAGAAGCGTCGGTTTCCACAACGAATTCTTGGTCGAAATCCGGTAGAGCAAGTACTAGTGCACTCATCATGGCTTGTTTCAAGCTGTCAAACGTTGTCTGTGCTTGCGGGTTCCAGCCAAACTGATCAGTCCGTAGCAACATTGTCAACGGTCTAGCAAGAGTACCTACTCGCGAACAAACCTCCGATAATAGCCTGCGAGGCCCAGGAAACCACAGAGGCTCTTCACATTTTTTGGAATAGGCCAGTCACGCATCGCAGAGATTTTGCTCTAATCTGTAGCTACCTCATTCGCCGTGATAATATGCCCCAGGTACTCGATGTTGGACTGGGCAAACAAACACTTCTTTCGGTTTGCGAATAGCTGCTGTTTGCGAAAAAGACTCAAGACTGCCCGCAGGTGCTCACAATGTTCCTGTAAAGTCTGACTAAAAACCAAAATGTCGTAAAAAAAACAGGGACAAATTTACGTAAGAATGGACGAAAAATTGAATTCATAAGGGATTGGAATGTTGCAGGGGCGTTGGTGAGGCCGAAGGGCATCACCAGAAATTCGTAGTGCCCCTCGTGTGTCCTAAATGCGGTCTTTTCTATATCCCGTGGTTCCATTCAGATTTGATGATAGCCCGATCTTAAATCCAACTTGGAGAACACTGTAGATCATTGCAACTCATCCAGCAGCTGATCGATCATGGGGATCAGAAACTTTTCAGGAACGGTGGCTCTGTTAAGGGCTCTGTAATCAACGCAAAACCTCCAAGTCTGGTCTTTCTTCCTTACTAACAAAACAGGGCTCGAATATGGACTGCGACTTATGCGAATGGTGCCTTCCCGCAACATCTCCTGAACCATCTTTTCCATAGCTTCCTTACTCGCATGAGGATACCTATAGGGGCGCACGGAAATTGGTCCAGATCCCGCAATCAAGTTAATCGAGTGTTCATGGCCACAGGCAGGTGGGAGAGACGTTGGAGTGGAAAAAATATCCGTAAAGTCATCGAGCAGCTGGATAATAACCGGAGGTAACTGCAAATTTGCATCTTCAGAAGCCGACGGCAGATCTGAGTTGTTGTCGAGACGGAGGTGGTGTAGACTGCCCCCAACTTGCAAAGTCTTCAATGAGAAGTGGTTGTGGAGACTAGGATCCCCACGCAGTGTAACACGTTGTCCCCTATGCATAAACGAAAGTTCTTGAGCACTCCAATCCACTTGACAAGTCCCTAAGGAAGCAAGCCACTGTATACCGAGTTCCAATGTGATGAAATCCGAGGCAAATTCCAACCCCAAAATACTGAAACGCAGATCTTTGCAGACCCCCAACCCCCGAATTGTAATGCCGTTACCCAATCAGAACTCCAAATCTGACGCGGGAAGTAAAGGCAGTCTCCCCCGTTTGCACAAATATGGGCTCACAAAGTTGTGAGAGGCTCCACTATCGACTAAGACCACAAACTCAGTTTTGCCCACGCAACCACGAAGTTTCGTTGTTTGTGGACCATGCTTTCCCAAAAACGATGCTAAAGATAGCACCATACAGTCTGTTTTTTCCGACTGAGTTTCTTCCTCACGTTTCTCATCACTGAGGATCTCAACTTCGTATCCATTGATGACTGACAACACCTGCAAATCCTTGTTAGGACACTTATGCTCACTCGACCAAGGACCCTGATATTTAAAACAGATTCGTAGTCGTCGCATTTCATCCAGTTGCACGCCTGAGTACTTGTGTTGTGGTCGTTGATAAGTGGTATTGCGTGGAGGCGCTAGACCTGGCTCTACTTTGTCGTTGTGGCCACGCTGCCAATTAGTGTTATTTGTTGTTGTGCTACCGCGATTGTCATACAGAGAGCGCATTCGTGGTCCACCATAAGACTGCGGTTTCAGAGCAAATGATGACTGGCGTGTTGTGTGCTCACTGCCGCTCGAAGCACAGCCCTCAAGAGTTTTCATTCTAAGCACCGCAGCGATCTGACTCTCAATTCCCTGAGGTTCCTTCCACTTCAGAACCTCTTTCATCTCCATATACAGTCCTGTATAGAATATATCTTCAAGACGTTGATCGTCTAAACCAGGAACTTGGGCGGACAAGACCTGAAAAGCACTCACGTAATCTGCCGCCGACCCTGTTTGCCTAAGTGCCATCAGCTTCTTCCTTGGTTCCTCAGCCAAAGACTTACCGAAGCGTAGCAAAAATCGATGTTTAAAATCCAACCAGCTGTTGAACTTCCCTCTATATGTTTCCCACGTATACCATCCCAAAGCATCACCCCGCAAACTCAACGAAATTAGATCCATCTTATCATAGTCGTCAAATCTTCCAATCCTGAAAAACCGTTCTACCAAAGATATCAAGACATACGGTTGTTCCCCTGTAAAGATGGGCATTTCGACATTCTGTAACAGATTCTCCCTATTTTCCATAACTACCGGTCGTCTACGGTTACAGTGTCCATTCTCTTCCTAAATTCCCGATGTCTAGGTCCATGAAATCTATCTCCTTGTTCTCTATACTCAGTGTGTTCCGGCAATTCCCTATCTACCACGCGTTCTGTATCATGGCAGTCTACTCGGTTAGGAACACATCCCTGAGTCGGAATTCTGCTTGTTGATGGTTGATGGATGCCCATCTGTGCTGTTGCGAGCATCAATTGTTCGTCAGACATCAATCGAACATCCTGCGGCAGTGGGAAGGTGGTTGTAATCGGAGCTTTTTGCGGATTACGCCCCGGTGTTGGCGACACAGAAACCACCGTAGGCGGAGGCCTGATCGTATCAGCCACTGCTCTCGACACTGAAGCTGCCACCGTTTGCGCTATCGTTGCTTCCAATTTGGAGAAACGATCCTCAATGCGACGGTCGTGAGCTGCCAGGGCTGCTGTTGTCGCAGTAACTCACGGAGGATCACCGTCCGAAATCGATCCCGAACCAAACTCCTGTGGACGCATCGTCGTTTTGGATCCTCCCGACGCAGTTGATTCCACGACGGTGGATTTCCTGGCCTCTAACTCCGCCCGCTCACGAGCTTCTCTGGCTTGTTTCTGGGATTTCGTCTCCGTCATACTTGTTGCTGAAACTCGTAACGGCTACGATCGGAGAACCGCGTGTGCAAACTGCTTGTCGCAAAAGAGACGAACCGGCGATCGCTGATGAAGACCCCGACGTCTCGATCCCGTTCCCAGACTCAAAGTCACCGGTAATTCAAGAAAAGATCTAGAATTTGTCACACTCTGAAGAAGAAGACGCATGCAAGAACCAGTCACAACGCACCAATTTGTTATGAACCTTGATGCAATCTCTTTCACAATTGATACAATTGATCAATGAACACCGAAATACTCTTCTTTATTGATATGAACTGCAAATCTCGAACTACAACGACGCAGCAGAACTCAACCTCATAAACGATTGGTTTCCCCACACAAGAATCACATATGAATTTTGCTCAGTTCTTAGCTCAATATTTGCATCCCCTAAGCTAATCCGACTAGAATATAAAAAGTAAAAGGAATAACTAAGGCCCAAGTCTTTTTACTAAACTTAGACTTCTCGTGTGTCTAATCTCATAGTCTTACAATTAATCCTATAACTGACACAACCTTTTATAATTACCTGAAGCTCACGATTTATCCCTGAGATGGAGATACATCCCTTGTTGCTTGCGCACTGCTTCTCTTCCTCCTTCGCACATACACATTCCTGAGCATATCAACGAGACTCCACCTGAAACAAACAAGAACTTTTCACTTGATTTCTTCAGACTTAGCTTCACTCACTAAGTTAACCAAGACTCCACAATCACTTAAACCAGAACAACCATCGCATAGCCAACTATGTTTCAGCAAAATTTTGAGCCATCCTCACATTCTGAAATTTAGCCACTAATACTGATTATTCATCAATATTTGTTGGTACCTGGATTGTACCAGATCAAAGGCCGGCCCAAGATCAAGAATCGGTCCATCAAGGACATGAGGAAGACAAGCACATCAACGAAAAGAGTTTGAAAGATCCGATAGAAAGGGACG
>OVAU01004482.1:0-10060 GCA_900406315.1 Biscutella laevigata subsp. laevigata | reverse complement strand
TCATCTAGAATCAAATATATGATCGTTTTTTTGAATTTTTATAAATTTAATCGTTTCTGCTGGCGGGAAATTTCAAAATTTTCAAAATGTGATTTTTCAATTTTTCGCTCGACTCTGTGATCGACTTTTTTACGCCACGTCAGTTCCCATTCTTTTTCTATTAATTATCAGATATAAAGGGAAGGGGGGGGGAGAGAGAGAGAGAGAGAGAGAGAGAGAGAGAGAGAGAGAGAGAGAGAGAGAGAGAGAGAGCTCTCATAAATAGAGAAAGTGTTGACAGAGAGCTCGACGATCAAATACATGATTACGTCTCCCATACGCGTATAGTGATTAAACGATTTATTTTCCAGATTAGAAAACCCGTCATGGTATTGGAGGGTAATCTGGTCCTCGACATTCAGAGATTGTAGAGACCTCCATCTGATAAAAAAATCAAATATAGATCAGATGATATTTTACCAAATCCAGACGCATTTGGTAAAATAACTCATCCCTAACATACTTAATAACCCAGACTTGAACCCTAAATTAAACTCAGCCGCAACATAAAGGTAACCGAGCCACTACATAAACTAACTCAGCCCTAAACCTTGACTTAGTTTCAACGACAACATTATGTATTATTCAGTCGCTATAGAAACTACCTCAGCCTCTACATAATATATAACCCAACCACGATAAGAATCATACTCAGCCGAAACATAAATCAAACTCAGCCGCAAGAGAATAAAACTAAGTCGCAACGGAAATCAAACTCAGTCTTAACATAAATAAACACAGTCGCAACTTACCGTGGAGTACGACAAAGACGATTTCAGAGAAGATGACGATTTAAGAGAAGATGACGATTTTCAGAGAAGATGACGATTTTCGGAGAAGATGACGATTTTCGGAGAAGATGACGATATCGAAGAAATGACTTACTAGAGTGGCGTGTAGAGTGATTTTTACTGAGAAATAATTACTGGCGTGTAGATTTCTTCTTAATTATACGGTTTCGAAACGGTTTATTTGTTAACCAAATTAAACTTAGCCATGTATCTAATATATAACTCAGCCACAGTATACAACGTGGCATACGGTTTAGTGACGTGGATTTGTTGATTAAATATAATTGAGGGTGTCTTTTTGTAATTTACTAGGGTGCGAAAAACATTCTAGTAATTTTTGAAAGATGTATGTTAGTCTAGTAATATTCCAACTTTTTTGTAATATTCCAGTCATTTTCTCTATTCTTTTTTGAGCTAACTTTTCTTTTATATTCTAGAGTCTAATAAGCTTTTTGCTTCTTTTATCATATCCCTTTTTCATCTCTTTATTCCTCTTGGTGATTCTTTACCTTTCCACCCATTTTTTATTTTTCTCTTTTCAAGCATTTCCAAGTCAAACTCATAAGTCCAAGCCTAGTTCTACCTGTAACGAGATCGAAATCATGTCCTATAGCTACCAAAACTTTTCTTTATCTTTTCATTCCATTCTCAAACATCCTAAGCTACCCATAAATATGTTCTCTATTGTTGCTCTCTATACTTTCAGGTTTTTGCAAAATTACAATCACTAAATCAAACAAAGAGAGCTCACACAAGTGTTTAGGCCAATGGTGCAAAGGGGTTAGAGGGAATCGTCCTAAAAATGAGAATGACCGAATAGAGCTAAATGTGTTTAGGCTAATATGCTCAAATTCGTGCTTGAATATAGAAAATATCATGAATGTATTGTGCAACCAATATCATGCTAATTAAAGTTCAAGATTAGACTCATATCATAATTAAAAGCAACCTTAGGCTAGCAAGCTTCTCATTCCTTACAACCTAGCTTTTAAACATCATGATCCAATGATATAAACGTCAAGGCTTTTCAAAACTACTAGGTGATCATGATTACAAATCCTAAGGTTCTTTAGTTCTTTCTTGAAATCATGTAATGCATCCTATGTGAGACTCAATCTTAAGCTTAAATGCAATGCAATCTAAGTGCAAAATCCGAATAAAAACATACTTATTTTTTAATTTTTTTTGTGGAAAATGCAACGCATGAGACTCAATCATAAATCAAAACAACAAACTATCATTAGATGAGAGGTGGCTCCTCCCCCAAACTTAAATCACACAGTCCCTGTGTGCCCTTGTCGAAAGAAGGGAACCAAAAATAAAGATAAGAAAAAGAATGCTTATTTACTAGAGTAGGGTGTGTATACCTTAATGAGGTTGACGATAGTATAGTGTCAGTTTTAAGCGATCGGCCTTGTTACCTGAGCTAGTGCCATCAATACCAAATAGTCCCAATTTTCAATTACAAAGTAATGAAAATATCAGAAAAACCAAAACATGAAAATAAAAAGGATAACATGGGATTTCCTCCCAAGCGAGCTTGTTTAAGGTCTTTTAGCATGACGTCCTCTCTTCACTCATTGGGATTGGGGTGTATCTATAAGAGAGAGGGTGTATCCTTTTTCTTTACTCTCCTTCGACATTTATGGCTTTAGTCGATTGCCATTTACTACAAATTCCCCTCCATCTTTGTTCCAGAGAACTATCGCTCCATAGGGGCACCCTTATTTAACTATAAAAGGGACTGACCATCGTGACTTGAGCTTTCCCGGGGAAAGTGTCAGCCTAGAGTTGAAAAGTAACAACTGGTCGCCTTCTTTGACTTCCTTAAATTTAATTTTCTTATCATGAAAGGCTTTGGTGTGTTCCTTATAGATCTTGGAGGTGTCATATGTTTGAAGTCTAATTTCATCTAATTCCTCCAGCTGCATTTATCGCCTTTCTTTAGCTGATTTCAAATTGAAATTTAAAAGCTTCACAACCCATATGGCATCATCAAATTTAAATGACACGTCTTTTCGACTTACACTCACCGTCTTCTCAAGTATGGCTTTTATCTGCTTGTTGACACTTTGACTTGACCACTTGTTTGAGGGTGGTATGGCGTTGCTACCTTATGCTTGACGCCATGCTTCTTCATTAAGCTATCAAGCACTTTATTTATGAAATGTGATCCTCCATGAAGAAAGTGGATTTCATCTTGAATCAAAGAGAATAAGGTATTAGAGAGATAGAAGAAGAGATTACTAAAAAGAAACTTGATTATGCATAAAAACTTCAATAAAATAAGTTCGATTCACAAAATACCAAGTTAAGAACAAAACTAGAATAAAATTCTTGCTCTTTCTAGAGTTTTTCTCTTAAGAGAGTATTTATATGAAGGTAAAATGAGATGAAAACGACTTTGTCAACCCTAAAATCGCAAGTTTGACTTCTGGTTAGGACAAGATTGGCCAAGCCTGGTCGATCCTTGTCGTCGATCATGCCAAGGTTGGATCTTTGGTCATCTGGAGGCCAGACTTGGTTGATCTTTGTGGCCGATCCAAGCTGGTTCTTTTCTGATTTTGGCTGGATCAAGTAGCTTTGGTCAATCCTCTTGGCTGATCCAATTGCATCTTGATCCTTTCTTCATGTGTTGATCACCCTTGGCCGATCCTTGATTTCCAATGTGGTAGATTTTTTATCTTCTCGGTCCTAAATGCTCCTCTTTCTTAGCTAAGTCCTCTCCAATCACCTGAAATGCAAAATATGCACAATGCAATCCTAAGACTCTAAATGCAACCTAAATTATACAGAATGAGCATAAAAGATGATCAAAAAGCTAACAAAACCATGCATATCAACTCCCCCAAACTTAACATTTGCTTGTCCTCAAGCTAAGCAAAAGATGGGTAAAGGGAAGAGGCTTGAAAAACAAGAACCCAGGACCAAAGGCTCATAAAGTTGCTTTCAACCTAACATGAATAATCATCTCATCATCTTCACAATCCACTATCATTACCAAGCCAAAAGTGATCCCCTTGACTAACTTAGGTTCCCATCCTACATTCAATTAAGAGAGGGTGAAACATGATCAAGGAACACAAAGAATTCAAATGGTTCGGTATAAAAGCGACTCATAGTTCCACACATTGCATGAAGGTCGATCGTAATATGGTTCCTCTCGCAGTTTGAAGGGGTTATAGTAAAACCGGGAAAGACAAAGAGCAACTAGGGAGTCCAACATTGAACATCCATTTAAGCCCCAACAATGCACCTAAGTCTACCCAATCCTATCATTCTTTCTACCAATAACTTCACCATTCTTCTTTCTATCTTAAGAGATTCTTTTCATTTCTTTTTACTTAGCTAGTTCCATCTTTTCCGTTATACTTCAATGCTATATTTTTCTTTTCTTCTTCTTTTTCATTGTTTCTTTCTTTCTTTTTCTTATTCTATCTTAGAAGCTTCTTTCCTTATTGCTTTCTTTTCTTTTCCATACTTAGAACCTAGCAAGGTTTCTTCTTTCTTACTTTTCTATCCCTTAAGGTTTCTCTTTTCTTTTCTTTGGTGATTCTTGTTTCCCTTTTTCTTTCCCTTTCTTTATTTTCTTTCTTTTCAAGCATCTCAAGATTCAAACTCATCATCATAAGCCAAATTCTACCCTTAACCTATAATCGATCAAGAACTAGTACTACCCAAGCTTTTTTCACTCATTCCAACCCTTGAATCATCCTAAGCTACCCAAAATAGATGTTATTCTATTGGCGCTCTCTATGCTTTCAAGTTTTTGCAAAACCACAATCACAAATCGTTGAACAAGGAGAACTCACAAAGTGTTTAGGCTANCCAAAATAGATGTTATTCTATTGGCGCTCTCTATGCTTTCAATTTTTTGCAAAACCACAATCACAAATCGTAGAACAAGGAGAACTCACAAAGTGTTTAGGCTAGGGGAGCAAAGGGGTGAGAGACCAAATTGAGCCTATATTGTTTCGGTTTAAGGGTCTCAAATTCATACTTGAAAATCGAAAACACCATGAAAACATAAGTGAAACCATGATCATGTTAACTGAAAGTTCAAATTAAATTCAAATAATATCGAAGGCAACCTTAGGCTAGCAAGTTTCACAACAATCAACCTAGCTTTTTAAGCATCAAGATTCAACATAAGGACTTCAAGACTTTTCAAGATTGCTAAGATCGATTACAATGAACAAAAATCTAGGGACTAAAGGTTCCGTTTTGGAAACAATGCAATGCAAACTACATGTGACTCAATCCTAAACAGATATGCAATGCAACTTAAATGGAAAATCTTTTTGGTTTTTTCTTGAAATTTTTTGATTTTTTTGGTTTTTTCTTGAGATCATCACTATCTACAATGCAAAACATGAGACTCAATCAAAGAAAACAAAACAACAAACTAGCATCAGCACATAGGTGGTTCCTCCCCCAAACTTAAACTACACAGTCTCTGTGTAAGTCCAAGAAAGGAAAAGAAACCGAAAATAAAGAAAGAAAATCATGCAAAAGTGTGTACAAAGGTGAGATAAGAGTGGACCTCAATAAACGTTGGTGGAGGGGTCGAATTCCCCGAACGTTGTGGACTCATTGTCCGAGATAGGGCACAGAGGGGTGAAATTGGCCTACGTGGTCCTGCGTCTGAGATTCTCCCTCTCCTCTTCGTGCGCCTGTGTGCCAACATCTCCTCATCGGAGTCAACCAAATCTTCATCCTTAAGATTAAGGAATCCTGCATCATAAGCGTCTGAACCATTCCAAGAACAATTGGCTAGTCTCTTGAACATATTAGTGAGCTTCTCCATGTTGTGAGCCATCCTATCCATTGCTCTACCCAATTTCTTCATATATTTCTTCCCTCTCTACACCTCTACCACTAACTTTCTAATCACTTGGTCTTGGAAAAGATTCCACCGAGTCAGCCTATGATTATCAAGATGGAGGTCTTGGACAAGTCCCGGTTCGATCGGTATCAGTGCTGGTGATGCTAAGTAGTGGCTGCTCCATAGACTGTGGAAGGGCAACCACTGTAATAAGCTGAGGTGAGAGATGGATTAGCAGGATGCTCTTCTCTGTCATCTCCTAAAACATAAGCATATGAATCAGGACAAAGTGGATCAAGGACATATTGTTGACCAGGGTTGAAGACAATGTTCTATGGGGTAGCAAATGTGGTGATTGCTGTGTTGGGAAGCAGAGTATGGCGATCATGCCCATTAGCTGAAAACTTGTAGATACTCATACCCAAGAATTGTATCTCCTGAGATACTTAACATCCAACCTTCTTGGTTGGACCCCTTCATCATGTGACAACTANTAGCTGAAAACTTGTAGATACTCATACCCAAGAATTGTATCTTCCTGAGATACTTAACATCCAACCTTCTTGGTTGGACCCCTTCATCATGTGACAACTAAACTCCAGCAAGTTCCAAGATATGACTCACAAAACTCCAAATACTAAGCTCAAGCTTCTGATCTGTTCTCGTCCAACCCCACTTTTGCAAATCAAGAAGGCGCATACAAAGCAGATTCACCGGACTAATCTTCAGATCTTCCAATCCCGAGAATAACCATCATTAGCACGAAGTGCACATAGCAAGGGGCATAGTCCATGACTCATAAAAGTAATCTTGTCCTCGCTAATATCCCTGCTTCATGCCTCACAGTAAATGAGTGCGTGAGGATCTTGTGCACATACTGTGGTGCGGGATGTCCGATAAGCAAACACTTGACCCTCCATGCTACAAACTACTTAGACCCCAATAGTCTTGCGAAGGATGTCGCACTCTCCAGGCTGAAGAGGTCTGTTTAGAACTCATTCATTAGCAAAACCAAACACCTCTACAATCTGAGCGAATGTGACACGGCGGGCAACCTCATCCCAACCTCTGAACTCTATAAACCCGTCATATGAATCATCCATCTTGTCCTAATCTTGGAGGGTAACCTCTAGAGAGGCTAGAAATGCGCATGTTTGCTCCAAAAAACCTGGACGGCGCAACTCCATTATCGACTCTATCCCCATTCCCTGAAGAATATGTCAGACCTCATTCTCTATACCCAAAGCATCCAGCGTGGCAACATTCGGTAAGACAGTTGGAACGAACTTGCATTCGATAAGGGCATGATAGAGACCTGTCTTTGTCACACTTCCCGTCTGGTTGACGGGATTCTTGCTATTGCGGGTTGGTGGAAGAAACTTGGGGTTTCAGGGGGTGGAGGTCTTGCCCGTTGCTTTCCGTTTTCAACCATTGCATCACAGTGCCTCTTCTTGGGCTAGCCATCACCATGTGTTCCCTTGCAATCAACCACATCTCTCGGTTCTCGCGTCTCAGCTCTGGTTCGTCATGTGACGGTCCCTTTTCCTTTATCCTTGGCGGATATTCTTGAGCTTGACATAATTGTAGCTATAAAAGAGAAAGTCAAGACACAAGAATTAATTAAGTCCAAATAGGAAATGTTAATGTTAAAGCTAAAATTTGATTCAAGAGATTCACAAGAAACAAGGCATATCATTCAGGAACAAGTGATTCCAAATCCAAAACGTCAAAGAAGTAGTTCAATTCTCTTTCTAAATCTCAATTCTTAACATATTCACTTAAGGAAGATTCTACAAAAATCACCAAACAATTGATGCTCAAAGTCCAAAACAAGTAGAATCAAACCAATAAGCTTCAAATTAGCACAAACAAGACTAGCAACTCCAATCACAAACTCTCTACCAAATTCTCAAGAACATTCAAGAATCCTAAAAATTTTGAAATATCAAATTTCATGGCATTTAGTTCTATCAAGGAATAGAATCAACAACAATTACCATATCCAAGTCTTCTTGCAGAAGGTAGTTGGGTGTATGCACCTTTGGTGCATTCGGTGCAGCCACTTCGTTGCTTCCCACAACGCTTCTAACTCGGCTGGCTGTGCTGTTCATCAACGGCAGCCGCCCAAACAACGATGTCAATCGGTTATGTGCTTTGTTTCCGACTTAAGTTGCTCGCCCCGTTGACCATCTCCTACCCTACTCTCAGCATCTTCTCAATTCCATCCTCCTCTTCTTCATGCAAATATTCTTTATGTTCTTCTACACACTCATGACTTCTCTATGGTTGCTCATATACCCTGAAATCACTACCCATAGGGAGATAGATCATTTTGTCATTCACATTCCTCAAAACCAACATGTTACCATCAAACTCAAGTCTGCCCCGACATTTCTCAGAAACATGCTTCCCATTATAATGGACTCATCTCTCCTCATCGGTGTTTACCCACATGTTATGCACTGAGACGCCCAAGCATTCCAGCATACCCCTAGGCACAAGATATTGCCCATCAAGGGTTGCTAAATATGTCACCGGAGTGGGGAGGGAATAAGATCCAACTGCTGGCATATGACACTGGACATTACATTCACCGTCGAGCTTGTGTCACCTAATGTATGTCCCATGTCAATCCCAAGTATGCTGATGTGGATGTGATAGCATCCATGATATATATCGTTGGTGAGTTCCCTGTATCCCTTTGGCTTGAAAGTGTTTTCCCACCAAGGGATATCTTCTTCATCTCCGCCTCCCTTTGAGCTAGTATGACCATG
The DNA here is from genome assembly GCA_900406315.1 of Biscutella laevigata subsp. laevigata. NCBI lineage: Eukaryota > Viridiplantae > Streptophyta > Magnoliopsida > Brassicales > Brassicaceae > Biscutella > Biscutella laevigata. Next base: position 1,631 of record OVAU01004482.1, on the reverse strand, counting down.
GCTAGCTGCTGATTCATCCAAATCCTCATCCTATTCATAAAACTCAAGTACAGAAACTTGCTCCTTATCCTGGTCACCATCTGATGAACGCTTAGACTCCCCAAAACTTGGGAAAGTTGGTGAGCATTCCAATTGGTTTCTTCAGCGAGGTATCCGCTAGTACCAAGGTGACCCTACACGGATCAAAAGAAGAAAATCCGAGTTCCTTAGCTACAAAAAAAGCCATCACATTAACATTAGCACCTAAATCACATNCGCTAGTACCAAGGTGACCCTACACGGATCAAAAGAAGAAAAGCCGAGTTCCTTAGCTACAAAAAAAAGCAGTTATCAAATTGAACATAATGTAAGGTGCAATGTAAGGTGAAACTCCCTGGATCCGCTAACTTAACTGGATCAGTATTGCTAGCAGAAGCTGGGGTGGAGTCATCGGTGATTAGGGGTAGCTCGTCAAAATCCCTTGTGGCTGCTCCAAACTTGCTGATAATAACCCCAAGTTTTTCTTTCAATTCCTCTGTGTTGTTTGTGTTTGTCAACAATGCTTTCATTGTTAGAAGTTTCAGCTTGTTGCATGAACTTCCTCAATAATTTCACCTTGGATTTTGGCAAACAAGCGACTTGGGAACGGAAACTTAGGCACATATGCCTAATGTTGCCTCTCTGCAACTTTAGCCTTTCCTTGGCTATCCTCTGCCTGAGTGTTGAATGACCCCCCATCTTCAACACCATTTTCCTCGATGAGTGTAAGAGTGGAGATGATGTTGGCATACTCCTCCGTTGGAGACTCTGTCTTGCTAGGAAGCAAACCCATTGAGCGCTTGGAAGAGGATGCAACCTGAGCAACCTCGTTATCTAAAGCCTTTAGGTGAGAGGACATAGATTCTACCTTTCCATTTAGATCGGTGTAAAAGTGATCCACCTTTGCGTGAATCTCTTTCTTGAAAGTGGAAAAAATCTACATTATTATTTGTTTGGCCATAAATAAGTTATCTAAGCATTGCATTGGCCTGATCTTCCTTAGAAGTAGTTGGTGCAACACTTCCTGAGTATTGTTATTGGTTATACTGAAAACCTCGAGGTCAGGTCTGGTAGTTCTGGTTGTGATACTTTAGACGGTTCTGATAACCCTGATGTTGAAATCCCTGTGTCTGAGCGGGTCGCTGAACCGGATACACTTGAACTTGCGGGTTAGCGATGTTGGTTATGCGGTATGAGAGGTTTGGGTTAGCTTGGTAGTTGTTGTAAGCAGGTTTGTTGCACTGATTACCCATGTAGTTAACCTCTTCAATCTTGTAATCGTCTTGGATACCTTCACCTGTATTCCAAACAAAGTTCAATGTAGCCAGTTCAGCACTGATCTAGTGATCTATCTTGTCACTTAGGGACTGGATTTCCGTCTTGTAACCATCATCCTTAACATCCACACGTCCTCTGCTGGATCGATCATAGTCCTCACCATGAGTGTTGCTGTTTTGAGCCAAGTTCTCAATGAGTTGCATCTCTTGATCAGTTGTGAGGTTGTGGAAGTTACCCTTACTTGTAGTAGTAAGAACCAACTAATACTTCTCTATCAAACCCCTGAAGAATGTGTTTAACAAACTGACTGTTTTTGCGTCTCTGTTAGTCTACTA
>OVAU01004481.1:0-10061 GCA_900406315.1 Biscutella laevigata subsp. laevigata | reverse complement strand
ATTTTTCATTAATTAAATACGAAGAACCCTTTGAAGAAACTATCTCATTGTACATGCTCTTAGTATATCCTCCCTCTGTTTCATTTTAAGTGATGTTTAAGGATGTTATACATAAATTAAAAAAACTTGTAAAATGTTTATCATAATCTCACTTAATTCTTCATTAAATGTATTAACTAATTATTATTGAATATTAAAATGATAAATTAAGAAAATAATGGTCAATTTTGCCTTAAAAATGTATTTTGAAACAAATATTTTTTCTTAAACATCATTTATTATAAAACGGATCGAGTAGGTGTTTTTAGTTATATTTTTCAATACATGCATTCATAACATGGCTCGTCATGATTGTGTTTTTATGGAAAGGCTTAAATTTGTTTCTAAAAGTGTGACAAGTGTGAAAACATGGATACATAAATAATGACTTAAATTTAGTCATGTTTGGTTTACTTGACCAGCTTTTAGACTGCTTTCTTAATCAGCTACAAATAGTAAACACTTTGATTATAAATCACATATATAGTGGAAATAGATGAAAAATGTTTGCAATTTTTTAGCCAAAATATTATTTATTCATTGTCTTTTAATCCTTTTGTTAGTAAGATAGATTGTCACAAAAAGTTCACATAATATATAATCCAACGGAATATATACAAAAATAATTATATATATAGATATACGAAACTATGCTCTAAGAAATGTTGACTATCACCTAAATAAAAATTATATTAGGTATATATATATATATATATATATATATATACCCTGTCCAAACTAAATTAATGAAAACAACAAATTTAGTAAGAATATTGACCATCACCTAATAAATATTTATAACATTTCCATTAGTATATTCAAGTAATTAGTTGTGGATTTAAGTTCTCAAACCAGACAACATTTTCCGTGGTAAAATTATATCCATAATACTACGCATCTTTTTTTTTTTTTTTGTCACATACTATTTATCTATTAAAATTAGAATTATGCATCAAATAATAAATTTCCCTGGTAATATATATGTATAAGAAGTTAAAATTACAGGACTTTGGTTAAAGTGGTCATACGCGAGTATGAGTCTGTATCAATGTGACCCACACGAAGTAAATGAGTCGTCGAAAGGAATATGTCAAACATTAGGAATTTAAAGTCCGAGCACGTGTTCCACATGTCTTTTTCTTCACTCTCCAACCAAACATTTATTTTATCATTTCTTTTGTTTTCTAAAACATCAGTCCATTATAATAATTAGTTTTTTTTTTTCAAGACTCAATACAAGAACGTCAAAAGAATAGCCCCATGCATTCTTCGTGTCAATCACTATATAATTCTTCTTATATAATGTTTAATAAAACAAATTAACATATTATTAGGGTTAATGTGTCCATTTAAAAATTATTTTTACTTAATTTTTAACTGTATATACAAAGTTTACGTACCACTACTTCACATTTGACAACGACGTCTAAACCACTAACACTTAAAAATGATTTGTTGTTACATAATTGAAGTTAACCGATGTTGATCGCGTTAACCTTACATAAATTAATGATTAGGAAGGACTAATACATGTACGAATATAACACTAACTCTAAACCAAATTTAGCTTAACAAATTTTTTATATAAATTGCTCCTCGAAACCAAAGTCAACTTAACCAAACTCCTCGAAACATGAAGCAGACTAAACCATATTGTAACAAATTAAAGTACATTTCTGAACATAGTTTTTTGTCAAATGTAGAGACAAGTACAAGTACTTAAATTTTATGCCCTTAGATCGAATATTTCAAGCTTATAACGAAAGCAATACTATAATTAAATTCATTATATATGTATCGGATTCATTCTATAACTAATATTTGTAGAGTATTATATGCAAATATACATTGTGATGTAATTTAGTTTTATATATATAAAAAATTATAGTCCCCCATTTCACAAAAGCAATTTTTTATGAAATAAAAATTGATTTTTGTGTTAAATTCACTGCAGTAATTGTTCAATTTCAATCTCACATTTATTATTGATTTTAACTTATTAATTAATTCTCATTGATCATGTAATAAATATATATACACATATATTGTTAAGTTCTATGGGCTTCCAACTCAAAATCAATTGACAATGAGTGGATTGACCCATATCACTTATATAGTAGTCAAAGGTCCCTTGGTCTTTTCAATGTGGGACATTCTCACACGCCCCCTCGAGACAATGACTCGTCTAGCCATTAGTCTCGACAATATCCCACTTTAGGATCAGTTTCAAGTTCGATCATGGGCCATCTATCGGGCCCGATCAGTTTCAGTTTAATGGGACAACGTGTGTTCAGGCTCCGATACCATGTTAAGTTCTATGAGCTTCCAACTCAAAACCAATTGGCAATGAGTGGATTGACCCATATCACTTATATAGTAGTTAAAGGTCACTTGGTCTTTCCAACGTGGGACATTCTCACATATATATTATTGTATATATATATATATATATATTAAACAATTGGTTAGGTGGTGTCAGATATGAATGACAAGAAAACAAAGGAAGAGACATTATGACACGAGACATACATACTCTGAAAATGGAGAATGATTTTGAATCTGCAGAAGAATAAAATCCTTTATCTTAAGAAAATAATTAGTCAAGACTAGCATTGCATGTTGTCTCATTGGTAAATCACGTAAAGTTAGGGCTTTAGGCACCAAGATATCTAAAAAATTTGGGGCACCAAAATAAAAAATTTAGTATAGTATAATAGTTTAAAAAAAAAATATTTATACTCTTATTCAGGTTCGATTCCTGTACTTTGTAGGTTTTTTTATTTATTTACCTTTTGGTTAACAAAAGATTTGAACGCTTCCCTTCTTTTTAGCTATTAAACGATTATTTTTTCTAAACAATCTTAATTTCCTTTTTTAAAATAATTAGAAATTTTAAAAATAAACAATTTAATTTATGCTCGATCACAGACTATACATTTTTATTTTTTAATATTTTCCTTTTCTCTATCTAAGAAAAGAATCGATTGAGTTTTTCGAAATTAAAGCTCATAAAGAACTATCTACGTTCGATTATGTCCCAGGAGCGATTAAATGGATTGGCGATGATATCAATAGAACACGAGTTGGCTGCAACACTTGATTATTCGAAGTTGATAAATGATTTTGCTAGAAAAAAAATCAAGAAGAGTTATCTTTCGTGAATAATGTATCGATATTTTAGACTTATATATATGATTTAAGGGGCACCAAATTTTTTTTATGCTTTAGGCACCCGATACATTTGGACCGGCCCTGTCTCATACAATGATACTTTTTGGATAAGCATACCATTTGAAATTAATAAATCACTCGGAAAAATAACCACACAGAAAAAAGAAAAGAAAAACTGTAGTAATTTTTGATAATTATATGTGTATTAATGTGATCAGTGTGAGGAGTATAATGTATTATGAATTTATACATTTTCAGTAGTGAAAATAAGGAGTGATGGATATTCAGTGACACAGTCGCACGAAACAATTATCTCTTTTCTATTAGTCTTAACTTCGTGGCAGACAGCCAGACATGTATATATTTACGATATCAACTTTATTTATCCATTACTTATAATAATAGACACATTTCACAATTTTTTTTTTTCACATATACACATTCTTATAAGATGATATGTACTGGAATATTCAATGTTTAATATCTCTATAAATATACTTAAAAATATAAATATTTATAATTAACTCCTTCCATAAATATTTACTTTTAATAAAAACAAAGATCTAATCATTATATATGTATTTTCTTTTAATAAATGAATATAGATTTGTATACATTTTCAAATATCACATATATAACTAATACATCTGGATATGTATACATGATATATATATATATATTTCATTTTTTATTTGTATGTATTCGATCTCAGTTAAATACTCCTTTCGTTCTTCAATAAGTGATGTTTTAGGTTTTTATTTTTATTTCATTTTAAATGATGTTTTCGACTTTCAATTAAAAAATTTAAAGCTATAAATCATTAATACTCCTCCTCTCCCAAAATCTAAGATTTTCTAAAATTTTTATTTTGTTCCAAAATTTAAGATTTTCTCACATATCAATACAAGTTTTTAATGTTATTTCATTGAATATTGAGTTGACCAACCAAATAAAATTTTTCTTTTTTTCTTTTAAATTATTATTAATACTTATTAATGATTATTTTATATATAAGTGTACAAATGCCTAAAAAATCATATATTATGGGACAGAGGAAATATTATGCAGTATGATTTTTTATTGGTTAAAATAGATTAAGTTAATGGTCTTTTTATGAAAAAGAGATAAACTAAATGATGTTTTTGTATTTTATTAATCAATGTGAAAAATCATTAAACATCAAATATTGAGACACGAAGGGAGTATATACTTTTGATAATTATCTTTAATATTATTGAATTCGGTAATATTCCAACAAGTACAAAGCTGAGCATATCACATGAAATAGTTAGTTTTGCCTACTCTTACTCGCCTGTACACGAAATGTGAAGATTCACCTTACGAAGTAAACTTTGAAAAAAAAATCTCATGACGTATCTTATCAATGTATATGTATGTACATATTCACTCAATTGTAATGAATTGTATTTACCTTTTCATTCATTCGTCAGGAAAATGATAATTTCTTGCAGAGTTCTTCTAGATTTTCAATGCAAAAAAAAAAAAAAAAAAAAAGAGTCTAATGAAATCAACAACAATATAATGCATATATTTGAGTAGAGTTTGTAAATGTTAAAACATGAGTAATTTTGAGTCCAATTGATGCATATTAAATATTTTCTTATAAATTTCCGATTTATCTTTCATTTTAAGAGATGAGTAATTTTGGTTATAACATATTATTATATTTTAAATAGTTGTTTCACGCATCAATTGGACTCACAATTGACTCGAAATTCTAATTTTCCTATAAATCACGTTTCCACATAAGCAAATAACACACCAAATGACCATGAAATTAAGTTAAAATCGTCAAAAAAAAAATCAGAACGTGTTAATTTGTTTATATTGTTATTTTACTATAGTTGCCATGCAATTTTTTTCAATAAAACAGCTGTATTTATTATTCACATTCTACCGCAAAAAAAAAACAGTTTAATAATAAAAATGCGACAAAAAATTTCACAATCTACCTGTCTATTTCAAACAAGATAATACAGAAACAGAAAATAGAACAAGTGGTTGGAAAAAGAAAACAGAAATAGAAAAATATCAAATGCTCAAAAGGAAATAAAACTAGAATAACAAAAAAAAAAAAAAAAAATCTAATTACAACAATAAAAAGGTTAATTTTAGTTTATATATAACACACTCATAGCAGAAATAAACCACAAACTCTCTTCTCACAGTTCTCAATTTTCTCTGAGTTCCATAGTAAGGTCGAAGTGAGAGAGAGAGATCTATTTCTTTTGTGTGATTAAGCTATCGGAGAAGATGCAAGTCGTCGCCAACTTCGAATTCCAGTCTTCGCCGTTCTCCCACACCGCCGGAGATATCCACATTTCTCCAGTAGACCACCGTGATGAGCTTATTGTGAATTCCACCGACGCGATTGAAGGCGCGTGTGTCGACGCGAATGACTTAGCTGCGGCGGTGAAAGTACAGAAGGTTTATAGGAGTTATCGCACGCGTCGGAGATTAGCTGATTCTGTGGTTGTAGCTGAAGAACTTTGGTAATTAATAAATTAACTAACACTCTAATTGTGATTAACGTTGATTAATGATGGTTTTATGATGGAATGAAAACAGGTGGCAAGCGATGGATTATGCGAGGCTAAATCATAGTACGATTTCTTTCTTTGATTACTCAAGACCTGAAACTGCTGTTTCTAGGTGGAGTCGTGTGAGCTTGAATGCTTCTAAGGTATTTGCCTTATTTTCGTTAGAAATCATCAAATTAAAAAAAGTTCAAAGAAAGTGTGATTTTTTACTGTTTAAACTCAAGATCATTTTCACAAGATTTCAATTCCTTTTCCCCTTAATATGATCTGAAAGTAGCTCTTTGATTCAATTAAGAAGAGTATCTGTCTAAGACTAATCATGAAAGAATTATTGAAGGTTATAAAATAAGGATTAAATTTCACATCACATATACTATTATAAGTAAAAGTTTCCACTTGGTTTAAAGATTTTGTAATCTTTCTTTATGGTTTGGTTGTGGTTAGGTGGGGAAGGGTCTGTCTGTAGTCGACAAGGCTCAGAAATTGGCCTTCCAGCATTGGATTGAAGCTGTAAGTTCTTTTACTCGTTCTATAAATTTCATTTTTTTGCTTTGGTTTGGCTAATTTTCAGATTAGAATGTGACTTTTTCTTAAACAGATTGATCCTAGACACAGGTATGGACACAACCTGCATTTGTATTATGAAGATTGGTGTAAAGCTGATGCTGGTCAGCCATTCTTCTACTGGTATGTATGCCTAACCTTCTTGTACTGGTCATTGATTTTACGCGGTTCTTCATTTCCATTAGCTAAGGTTCATTTTGTTAGTGTTTTCTTGAATTCAAGAAATTTTGGAATCTTTTTTGTTTTGGTATGGATTGGTGATTAAGCTTATCTGTAACTCTATGTAAATATCTGTTCTTTTTTGCAGGTTGGATGTGGGAAAAGGGAAAGATGTGGACCTTAAAGAATGTCCAAGGTCGAAGCTTAAGCAGCAATGCATCAGATATCTTGGACCTGTATGTGCCAATTTCTCTCTTGTTCAATGATGTTTTTTACATGTTTTGGGAATTAAATTTCTCATGGAAGTGTTTTATTTCTGGTACCAGCAAGAGAGGGAAGAGTATGAGTATGTAATCATAGAAGGGAAGATTGTTCACAAGTTAACTGGAAAATTTCTACACACTATGCATGGATCCGAGGGAACAAAATGGATCTTTGTTATGAGTACTTTCAAGAAGCTCTATGCCGGTCTGGTATGTTTTCTTGATAGCAGTTATATCCTTCTGTTGGTTATGATGGAGTTTCTAATGGATATTCTTTTCTTGGTTTATGTTTACTTCAGAAGAAGAAGGGAAGGTTCCATCACTCAAGCTTTTTGGCAGGAGGAGCTACATTAGCAGCCGGGAGAGTGGTTGTTGACAATGGAGTTCTCAAGGTAATTTACCGAGGCTACAATTTGTTGCAAAACGCCAATTTGTGTGAATTTTCTTGTCTGATTGATTCCTGTCTATATGTTTATTTCAGACAATCTCTGCATACAGTGGACATTACAGGCCTTCAGATGATAGTCTGGATACATTTCTATCGTTTCTCAGAGAGAACGCAGTGAGTCTAGATGGTGTTGAGGTAAACTCTTGTTCTACTTAACCTCACACAATCAAGAATATCGTAATTCCTCACACTCATATCCTAGACGATTTTATCTCCTCAGATTGTCTAGAGGAGACAACTTGAAACTTGAGAGCTAATATAACTAGTGACTTACTTATGTCTGCGTAGGTGCACAAAGCTAGTGAAGATTCTGACAACTACGATGATTATATTAAACCCACCGGAGATGACCCTAAACCGTCAGAGAAAGAAGACGCAGCACCCAAAGCACAGGCTGAAACAGATGAAAACGTCAACGAAACATTTGAGGAGGCTACACAAAGAAGTTACCAGAGAACGCTCTCAGGTGGGCTTGAGAGTCCAAAATCTAACGTGCCGCAGAAATCGATGCTACAAAGGATCAACTCAAAGAAACAGTCCAATTCCTTGCAGTTGGGTCATCAGTTGATGCTGAAATGGTCGACCGGAGCAGGTCCAAGAATCGGTTGTGTAGCTGACTATCCGGTTGAGCTCAGAACACAGGCTTTGGAGTTTGTTAACTTGTCGCCTAGACACCGAAGCAGCCCGGTGTCTCCGACCGGGAAGCTTGATGTCTGATAATATGTTTAATAAGGTTTTGTAACATCCTGATTAAACGAGTCAGTTTTATCTTGAGTCTTTGTTGTTGTCTGTACTTTTAAACTGGATGATGATGTGAAGTAGAAGGAAATAATGAGATAAAGCTTTTTCTCTCTATCTTTTCTTGTCTTTGTTGTTATTTCGTAAACGCTTTTTCTTCCATTGATAATGAAAAGAAAGTTCACTAATTTATCAGTCAATGGAGAATGTTGAGAAATGGATCCAATAATAAGCCCAAATTGAGAAATTGGCCAGTAATAAGCCCAAACTTAGAATCTGGCCCAAACACAAGCCCTAATTGAGAAATTGGCCCAGTTAATAAACCCAAATTGAGAAAATTGGCCCAATAATAAGCCCAATTTGAGCAATAATAACTCCAAATTGAGAAATTGGCTCATTAGTAAACACAAATTCAGAAACGGACTCAATAGTATGCCCAAATTGAGAAATTGGTCTTAGTAATAAGCCCAAATTTATAAAATGGCCCATTAGTAATCCCAAGTTTAGAAACTGGCTCACTAAATAAACCCAAATTGAGGAAATTGGCCCAGTAGTAAAGCCTATTTGCGCAATAATAACCTCAAATTGAGAACTTGGCCGAATAATAAGCCCAAATTGAGTAATTCGCTAAATTATAAGCTCAAATTGAGAAATTGGTGCATTAGTAAGCCCAACTTGAGAAGTTAGCCCAATAATAATAATTCTAACTTGAGAAATTAGCCCATTAGTAAGCTCAACTTGAGAAATTGGCCCAATCATAAGCCCAAATTGAGAAATCGGAGTTCACTTCACTAATAACCAGAGATCGAAGGAGAGAGAGAGAGATCGGGGTCTTATGGATTATAAGCAACAAGCGCCGCCGTCTTCTGATCCTTCGCCGTCACCGCCTGACCATCTTTTGGGGATTACATCACCGGATACGCCCTCGAACAATCATAATCACGAAATAGAGGACATTATGTCTTGCGTCACGGCTTTGGAAGCTGCTCTGCTTCCATGTCTTCCCGCTAGAGAGCTTCAAGCGATTGACCGCTCTCCTCATCCTTCTCATCAAAGTCTGTACCTCTTCTTTCTCTGCATCTTAAACTTTTGACCATGTCAATTCCTTTTCTTCATGTCTGACCAAGTTCTATAATACGAATCGACTAAATGTAGTTTTGGTAAATGCCAATTTCACCTTCTAGTGTCTGGTTATGATAATTTAGAGTGTGTCTTTTTCTGTATAATCTGCTGGAGAAGATCATTTACATAGCTTTTACTCGTTTGATGTTTCAGTTCACTTACTTAACTTATGTTCTAAGTGGATATCAATTCAATTGCACCGTTCCTAATCGAATATTCTGGCTTGAATTTTGCTGATCTATGATGTTTGATATGTGGATTGATCCGAGGGAAAAGGTTAATGTACTTATTCCAATCATTGAACTCTCTGCAGTTGATGTTGAGCGTCATGCCAGAGATTTTATGGAAGCTGCAAAGAAGCTTCAGCTTTATTTCATGGGATTGAAGCGAGAAGATCACGCACCCACAAGAGTGGAAAGCCTCAAGAAGGTCTGGTTTTTTGTAAATCTCAATGTCAACGACTCAACGCCCACACCTTTTTGTCTTAGCCAGATTCTTTTCTTTGCAGGAGATAGCAGTAATGGAAGAAGAGCTTAAGACAAAGGAGGAGCTTATAAAGAAACACTCAAGGTTTATCCAAGAATCGCAGAAGCTAGTGAAAGAACAGATTGAAAAACACAAAGTGGAGCTGGAGAAAGTATAACATCTCTGTCAAAGGTTATTGTTTGTTTTCCTAATGTGTCAGGTATGTTTCAATTGTAGTAAATAGTGTAATTCTACTCATTCATCCTCAATTATGTCTAATTTACATTGCAAAGAGTATAATCTTTGGTGGCTCTTATGAAACTCTAAGTTAGAAGAATGCTTCTCATAGAAAGATAATGGTCTTGGATTGTGTTCATTCATTTCATATATCTATACGAGGACCACTTGGGTTGAGTTGGCTTTCCAGAGGCATCGACTGCATTTATATAGGCACTAGACTCGATATGATGTATATCTTTCTTTGGAAGTACTAAGAGCACCTCCAATGGGAGGATCCCTTCATGGGGTTCT
>OVAU01004478.1:0-10062 GCA_900406315.1 Biscutella laevigata subsp. laevigata | reverse complement strand
ACAATTCTGAGAAATAAACAAAAGAGCGTTAAGTTAGATTAGTAGATCGATTGTGAAATCTTAAATCTGTTNCTGAGAAATAAACAAAAGAGCGTTAAGTTAGATTAGTAGATCGATTGTGAAATCTTAAATCTGTTAATTTTGATGAGAAGAGAATACGAGAAAATGACGCAGAGGAACAATGGAGAGAGAAAGGAGTGAAACTGAATTTGATTGGTTTATGGTTAATTTTTTGGATAACAAAAACTTGGTAAAATATTGTGTTGACTAAAAATTTTAGAAATCTTAGACATACGATCGCGTTTATTATTGATTCTGCAATGGTTAGACGTTGGTATTTAACAAATTTACGCGGCCAAAATTTTTATTTTCCCGCTAAACTAATAATAGCGTTTTGAAAATATAAACGTTATGAAAAATATCAGTTTTCATCTGCAATAGCAATGACGCAAAAAATGCTATCATGAGACGCTATCAATAATCATAAGTGAAACAAAATTGGATATGTTTTCTTCTGCATTGAAACATTACTTGGTGCAACACCCCTCTAATCTCGTTTTTTTAGCTAGTGTTTTAGTTGCTTGGTAGAGAATGACTTTGAGTTTTTGGAAATCTGCTTAGGTTTTTTGATGGAGTGTAACAATTAGGATAGAAGCAAAGAAGTCTATAATGAGAGGGAAAGTCATGACTGTAAGTGTAAAGTGGAGGGCCATGTTCTGGTTTTTTTATTTGTTGGTGGCATCTATATGGTCATTGTATTGTGGCATTTGCTCCACAGGGTCTTGTCAAACGGGTTGGTACAAACTGTTTAGCAACACTATTAACATCAACAACAACCCATTTCTACAAATTCGTGCAACCGAAATATAGACCAAGAAATGCAGATTTTGTGTTCTCCACAATGTCAGGAACTATTTTCAAGTGAAATATGTGTGATCTTCATGTTCGCCATACCAATGTTTTCATTTATTTAAGGATCCATCTATGACTTGCATCTTTTCATAAATACGTTGCGAAAACAGGTTATATCATGAAGAAAACTATGAAGTATTTTGTGGTATATTTCTTTATTTGGTTTTTTTATAATGCACTTATATAATTTGCTTCTAGTAATAAATGTTGTTAAAACAGGTTGATGCATTCACAAATTGCTTCTTTAAGGGGAACCAAGCGGCCGTATGCTTTCTTGAATCTGACGATGTGAACGACGAATGGCTACAGTCCCTAGCCGCAGAGTTCAACCTCTCGGAGACGTGTTTTCTGAGTCAAGTCTTGGGTCATCACTTCCGTCTCCGGTGGTTTACGCCCACTGTAGAAGTACGGCGTTTCTTTTACTTCTTTTTATAACAAAATTAAGAAAATATGCCACGTTTTAAAGTTTATAAAAGTAATTGAATTTAGCTTATTTGTAATTTGAATTTTCTTGATCTGGATAAGAGTTAAAGAGTCATTAATAAATCTGGGTTTGTAGGTCGATCTCTGCGGCCATGCGACCATGGCCGCAGCCCATACTGTGTTCACAAACGCTTTAGTTGACTCAGACACTATCCAGTTCTTAACTAGATCAGGGGTTCTAACAGCAAAGCGAATTCCAGATACGTTAGAGCTCAATGCAAAAGAAGGATCCTTGGCGATAGAATTGGATTTCCCGGCGATTTTAACCTGCAAGTACAATAACTCCATCTCAACGTTTTCCAAAGCGTTGAATGGAACAACTATTCTCGAAGTGATAGGAACCACGACCCATAGTAGAACTGATTCGGAAGCGTTGTTCGATGGAGCAGCAAGCTCCACTGAAAAAATTATTGTGAGTTTTCACTAATTTATTTATGTGATCTGGTTTTGAGAACAATGCTCCAATCGATGTGCTGGTAACGATATCTTGGTAAAAATATTTCTTATCCATCGGATTACAGGTTGTGCTTCCATCATGGGAAGCTGTCACTGAACTTCAGCCAAGAATGGATGAAATGGTGAAATGTCCCGGAAAATTGATAATTGTTACCGCTGCAGCTCCAGAAGGATCTGAATACGACTTCTGCAGTCGGTTCTTCTCCCCACACTTAGGAGTGGATGAGGTATGAATTTAAAAATATATCCAGCATTTTCGTTTTACTGGGAAAAAGCCATTAAAAGACCAAAGGTTGACTGAGAAGTGAGAACCACTTACAAAATCATAGACATTAAAGTCGTGATATTTATATTTATATATTTTTAATATTTTTTGTCTTTAATAATTATCAACTTGATTTTTTTAAATGATTATATTTAATATCAACTAATTTACTAATTTGACTTAACTACCAAGTTATATAAACAAATAGGGTCGACGATCTATTTCCCCCCAAAGTATACCATATAGCAACACTTCCACCCGAAGTTTTGCCCTCTTTATATTTCCCCTAATTTACTACTTATAGATCCAGTTATCCCCAATATCAAAGTTATAAATCGATTTCCACACAATCCGAAAATTAAAGATCCAGTTTCACATATCATGGGTTATGATGAGTTTATAGTAACCAGAAATTAAATTAAACCAACAATAGCCCAATCAAATTCGTAATTAACCGTAAATTATCCATCATTAAACCGGTGTAACACATTTTATTATCTAAACCCAAATTGAAAATCCAAAATTCCCAAATTAAAAACTTACAAATCCTTAAAATCCTAAAATTGAAATTTTCTCAAAATCGGAACCCTAAATTACGAAGAAGAAGAATCAAAGAGAGTGAGTATCGAAATCTCTGCAATTTCATTCTCGATGCCTGGACATGTTCTTATAAAAGCTGCAGATTCTTCTCAAGCTCATCAATCACAACTCTACCATAAACATGAATACAAACACCAACTGTATAACCCATTTGACGATTGAACACAAAGAGAATACACCACCAACATGAATACAGACACCACCAACAGATTCTTCTCAAGCTCATCAATCACAATTCTTGAACTTATTATTACAACAAAGAGAAACATTGACAATGTTTCAGCCTTCTCATTTTTGCACTCCTGTACAATGTGTTGAGCTTCTTGCTCTGCAGCAAGCAAATGCTGGATCCCACTTTGACCTTTGCTCGATTCCATGTTTTTCTCCCACAAAAATCTACAGAACTTATGTTTCGAGGACGGAGAGAGAGGGAGAATAAGACGATGTAACATGTCTTTAGATAAATCGATGGAAATGACACCAACACTACAACCCAATTGACGATTCTGACCACGATTTGAGGTTTTGAATGGGGGTGTGATTTTAGGGTTCTAAAGAATTGGGGATATTAGGTTAATTTTTCTGGGATTTTGGGTTAGTTTTTCGATTTGGTATTAAATCAAATACCACTCGGTATAATTTCCCGTGGTTTTCTGTTTGGTTTCCATCGCACCGATTTGGGTTGGTTTTTACAAAAACCATAAAATTGAACCATTGTGTTGAAATCGATTTATAACTTTGATATTGGGGATAATTGGATCTATAAGTAGTAAATTAGGGGGAAATACAAAGAGGGTAAAACTTCAGGTTGAGTATATTTCGGGGGGAAATAGATCGTCAACCCAAACAAATAATAATTATAGTTTGGATACCAATTAATCATGTTTCTGATATATAGTTCAATATTATGAGCATATTAACTTATTTATAGAATTGTTTCATGCTTTCTTATTATTTTCGTAGTCAATGTGAGAACTTTTAAAAATATGATATCTTTATAAGTTGAGTATTTTCATATCCGTTTTAGAAAATCTGAAACACATCTTAAATTTTTATTATATAAATTATATATTAATTCATTTTTTATATAAGAATAATATGAATTAAATATAAGTTGGACAATCTAATAATAAAAACTATAATATGATTACATATGAGATCTTGTTTCTCTAATTGATACGGCTACGTAATATTACATATTTTAAATATATAAACTTTTATAGTATTATGATATTTATGGTAATGACATTACGTAATTTCATAAGAAAATTAAACCTTATTTCAAACGAATCTGAGAATGCACCAGAAAACAACGACACATCATCATTTTATAATTAAAATGATTTTAGTGATAATACCTAATAAAAACAGTTATTTTAATATATATATAGGGGATGAAAAAGAAATGAATGAAAATATAATGAATATGAAATGAAAGTTAATGAAAATAGAAATTAAGAGGAATAATTGTTCAACCATTTTCTGGGAAATGAATGAGAAGCAATAAATCGTTCATGTTTTTTTTGGTAGGAATTAATCGTTTCTCTTTATTAATCATTAAAATGCGTTCCATTTACGTTGAATATTTCTCACTTTTCCTTTTTATGAAACAGAACAAATTTCCCCTCCAAAATTGATGAGGAATAACGGTGAATATAGAATATTTTTTTGTAATTTAAAATATTACTTAAGATTATTTTATAAGTACATGAAATACAAAATAGGTTCACTATGAAATATATATTTTATGATGAATTTAGGTTAAGTTAACTTTTGAAATTATTTTAAATTAAAATTGATACTTAAAATATTTTTTTATTTATATTACACTCCACTAGTAGTTAAATTTTTTTAAAAAAAAATTATGCGTTTAGTATTACTTTATTAACCTGAATCCATTTATCATGAAACTTTTTTCAGTTTCTCTTTGATATAGTATTTGATTTCTTCGTGCTTCCAAAAGAAAAACATTTTTCTTTCTACAGTTCCTTTCCAAACGAAGAATTAAGCGGAAAAATATAGGTTCTATATACTTAAACTCTGAAGTTATTTACTCCTAAATGATAAAAAAAATAGATGTTACTTCTTTTTCTTTTCCTAAAGTATGATTACCATTCAAAGCCAAACTTTTTTTTTTTTAACCTTTACAGCTTTTATTTGGCATATTGTTCCTTTTAGGACCCTGTATGTGGAAGTGCACATTGTGCACTGGCACACTACTGGAGTATCCAGATGAACAAATATGAATTTCTAGCTTACTCGGTATTGTTTCTTTCTATCCAACTTAAACTTGTTAACGCTTTGAATTTGGAAGGAATCAATAGTTTACAAAACTATAAATTTGTTTTCAGGCTTCGCGTAGGAGTGGAGCAATAAGAGTTCGTTACGATAAGAAAAAGGATAGAGTTTTTCTCACCGGCACGGCTGTGACCGTGATGGAGGGAAATATACTTGCTTGACTTAGATTATATATAACCAGTTAACCACAATAAGTCGTCGATTATCCCCTATTTAGTGTTTAATAAGCATTTTATAATAATAAATTTTACTTCACTTGTAATTTACAAGAGTGACATGCTACTGTAAGCTTCTTGGATTATATTTGAAATAATGCTTAGTTTACTATTATAATTACATATTTTTCATTCACATATTTCTTATAAAATTAACTTATTGCTTAATAAAATTAACATTATTTTTTCATTTTATGATTTAATTTGGAGTTTATGCTTTAATCAAGCTGAATTTATAAAATTTGATATTCAACTATATCATACTAGTTCATTTTTAATCATAATATTTCACCTCTCTTTTTTGCATTTCATGATTTAAATTATTTTTAATGGATATAAATTACTAATATATAAATAAGGTATTCTTATGATAGGATATTAAAAATCCTCACATAGTAGTAGCTATCAAAATTTAAAATTAATTTTAAACTTTTTTTTTTATTGAAATGGTTTATAACAATACAATACATATATACTATTAAAAATGTAAATATTATGGAACTAAAACTCACTAACTTTTTATTATAATATTATTCCTCTCACAAATTAACTTTAGTTATTTACTATTTGTGGTATACTTAAATTAGACAAGAAGGAATGTCGATCTTATATATGAATTGAGAACATTAACCTGGAATTACATCTACTCAACCATATATAAATACAAGTTTGAAATTGTAGGTTCCAAAATGCTTCCAAATATATTTGTGTTGTCTTATCTTATAGGGCTTCTAAACATTGAGGTTATTGTAGGTTCCAAAATGTTTGTATCTCCTAAAAAAACTAGAAACCGAAGAAAAACATATATAACAAAACTACACAAATATAAATATTCTTATGAAAAAAGATCTTGTGAAGAATTTTATTTGAAGGAAAGAAGAAATTTTAAAATAATATTACAATGACACCAATGTATCTATTTATATAGGAAAAAAACATAATAACAATATTACTTCTTCAATATATATTTTCTTCTCAAAGTATCCATTGAAGATAATTGTTGGTGATGGACAATGTACCATCTTAAGGACCGATTCATATTCGACTCAATCTATCTATGACCGACTCAGAAGAATATCTACTTGGCCTGAAGGAATTGGGTCCAAATCAATATGAGTTCACTCGTAAAAGATGACCCATCAAAACCAGCTTAAAAAACAGGAAACTAAATTAAACATTGTTCCCTATAAATAGAGAACACTGTTTTACGAAAAAAAGAGAGAAAATACGAAAGAATTCGCTAGAAATATTTTAGAGATTTTAGAGTGTTGAATTAGAGGCTCGCATCCGACCTCCCTTGTATTCAATGTATGCGACCCGCAAACTTCATAAAGATCTTCATAAGAACATTGCTCGTAGTCCACCAAAAGATTGCTCGGCTCCTCTTTGCGGAAACTCTCGGTCTTATTTAATTTATGTTTTACTCTACGCGTATTTACTTTTCCGCATCTTAACTTTTAGCTCGCTTTCTACTAATAACTCGCATTTAGCTTTCTTCTAACTTAACTTCTACATTTTACATTCAGCGTCCGCGAGCATTATTGTTTATGCTTTCCGCCCTTTATTTTACGAATTTACTTTAAACAACCTAATTTTCTAGTTATTGTTCATGCTAATCCATTTTCTAAAAATTACGTATTTCAAGACTCATATGCATTTTTAAGATATCAAACCAAATCTTGCTTAATTATTTTCACAATCTCTTTGTAATGTTTTCCATGTCTGCTTTAAATTGAATACCCTATACCAAATAAGCACGTAAGTCTTTTAAGGGAACTTAAACTCAACAAGTCGGGAAGCTCACGAATTGCTGCAAGGACGTTAACTATGGAAAGCAAAACTGACACAAACCTTTTACATATATATATATATATATATATATATATATGAGAAAATATTGTAGAATTCTGGAAAGAGAAAAAACGTTCGAGAGGGTGTGTTTAAACAGATCAATTGGAAAGGTATCTCAACGGCGATTAGTGATTAATTTTAATTTGTAATCTTATTTTCGAAACCTGCATTCATTTTCAGTCAAGTCTATTACCAATTCATCACTAAACCAGTGTAAGTTTTTATTCAGGTTTACATGGTTACTTTGCTGCACAGATATTCGGAGCATAGTGGTTTCGTTTTTGCATGATTTTGTTTCTAGTAAACATAACTGAATAGATTTATCATGGAGTGACAATCATTCATGATGAAATAGGAAAACGGAAAGGTGATTGAAAATAATTGAACCATGATTCTTTAATGAGATTAACTGAAACATTGTATGAGAGTGTGCATCATACTGTCATGACATTTTCTGATGGATAAATTTTTTTTTTATAACTGACATTTTCCGATGGATATTACTTTAAGAATTAGAGTATAGTGCACGGATTCGGTCGAATTATAACTGACTTTTTTTTATTTCAACTATAACTTTTTTGTAAAAACATGGGATCAACTGATTTTGGTATTTGTGTCTAGATATTGAGCTATTGGTATATAGAAAGCACGTCTTAGATAACAGAGACTTTGATTGATAATATCGGATAATAGCAGAAAATAATGTAGAATTATATAATAAAATTTGCAGAACAAAAATTCGCATAATAAAAATTTACTAAATGAAATTTTGTATGATTGAATATATTTTACAAAATGACAAAATATAATTTAAATTATCAATATACATATACATTTTAGAAATTAATAATTTCTTACATATTTTTTTAACACATTTTACATTATTTATTATTTTATATTTATTTAATATTATATTTTTTTTTAACTACTTTTGAATACATTTGTAACATCAAAGGAAAACCCTAAAAATATGTATTCTTTCGGATCACAAGTTTGGCGCAGGGAAACATATTAAGTAAATCATGAGTATTAAATTAAATTAAATTAGCATTATAAGTAGGTGAGAAATTTGTGCCTCGGTTCGTGTAAAATAGGTATCACGTTTACAAAGCAACATATGCGTAACTGCGTTATATATATATATATATATATATATATATATATATCAACTCAAACCTAATCGCTTCTCTTTTTATTTCGTGAACATCTTATCTCTATCTCTTTTTCATTTTGAGAATAAGCTGATCTTGCTCTCTGTAACTTTTTTATTCATTTTGAAATCACTGATTTTGCTCTGATTTTACTTTGATTCATCCCTAAAGATGGAGTGTATTAGGAACACACTGCCATACTTTTTAGTAATTTCTCATCAAATCGCATTAGCGGGAATGGATATTCTCACTAAGGCAGTTCTAAATAAAGGTATGAGTATTTATGTACTCGTAGTGTACCGCCATGGAATTGCAGCAATAGCTATGGCACCGTTTGCCATATATTTAGACAGGTACTTTTTATTCCGTTATCTTATTTATTCAATTCATTATTCAATTTGTTTTCATAAAGTATAAAAGTAAATTTTGTAATGATGTTAAAATACAGGAGGGTGAGACCCCAACTCACATGGAAGATATTTTTCAAGATTGCTGTTCTGGGTTTACTCGAGTAATTTTATTTTTCTTTCAGTTCTCCATTTATGTTGTTTTATCTGAAAGTTATTTTTGTATGTGAATATTCTATATATAACAGACCAGTCATCGACCAAAATTTGTTCTGTCTGGGGATGAATCTAACAACAGCCACATTTGCCACAGCTCTTTACAATACCGTACCAGCCGTAACATTTGTTCTTGCCTTAATTTTCAAGCTCGAACGAGTGAACCCTAGAAGTATTAAGAGTGGAGGGAAAGTGTTTGGCACATTGACATCCGTGGGAGGAACAATGATTATGACTCTGGTTAAAGGTCCAGCTGTCAATCTCTTCTGGACCAAAGGACCCTCTGCACAGAACACAGTAGGGACCGATATTCATAGCTCGATCAAAGGGGCTGCTTTAGTCACAATTGGTTGTTTTAGTTATGCTGCTTTCTTCATTCTCCAAGTAAGTAAAACAATTTAAATAAATGTGTATATATATATATATATATGTATATATACTAAAAAAGAACTAATTCTTTTTTAGGCGATTACATTGAGGACTTATCCAGCCGAGATCTCTCTTGCAACCGGAATTTGTTTGATGGGGACAATAGAAGGAGCTATTGTGGCGTTAGTAATGGAGAGAGGAAATTCTAGCGCATGGGCCCTTGGGTGGGACACGAAACTTATTACTGTCGTATACAGTGTAAGATTCATACATGTCTTAGTAAAATAGTAATCTGGAGATCTATTTAAAATTAAATTGCTCTAAACGTAAATTCATGCAGGGGATAATATGTTCAGCGCTTGGTTACTATATTGGAGGGTTGGTGATGCAAACTAGAGGTCCTGTGTTTGTAACAGCTTTTAGTCCTCTCTGTATGATCGTAGTAGCGATTATGTCGAGCATCATCTTTTCTGAGCAGATGTATCTAGGGAGGTAAGTAAAGACGCTTAATCACCTGAGTCAGCCACGAGTTAAATAATTATTATAGAAAGGAAAATAATTAAAAAGATCTGATTTTTGGGCAGGGTTCTTGGTGCAGCAGTTATATGCATAGGGCTATACCTTGTGTTATGGGGCAAAAGAAATGAGATACAAAATCCTTCCGCGCCAAATGGTGAATTAGCACCACAAGATCCAGAACACGGTGAAAACAGGGAGGATATTGTTGATCATGTAGTCGCTACCTAATTCACTTTGTTTCAGAGTTGGATTCATGTGTACATACTATGAATGCGGTTATTAAAGTGTATTAGATACATTAGGAGAGAATCCGCGCATGCGCTGGTGTCGTTTTATATTTCTTTTTCTATAAATTTTTTAACTGAATTTTAGTTAACTAT
>OVAU01004477.1:0-10063 GCA_900406315.1 Biscutella laevigata subsp. laevigata | reverse complement strand
CGAACATGAAACATTTAATTATTCTACCTAATAAATATTTTGAAAAAATGATACCCTAAAAAAATTTCACATCATATTTAAAAATTAAATAAGTTTAACAAAATAAAATATAAATATTATTACAAATCTCTTAAAAATATATTCTACGTTAATTCATATTTTAAAACTTTTTTATCACAATTTTATTGTACACCATATCAAATATTTGTTTCGCAATAAAACAAACTAAATAATCGTTCAAAAATTCATCACCGATATGATTATAT
This sequence comes from Biscutella laevigata subsp. laevigata, assembly GCA_900406315.1. NCBI lineage: Eukaryota > Viridiplantae > Streptophyta > Magnoliopsida > Brassicales > Brassicaceae > Biscutella > Biscutella laevigata. Next base: position 9,797 of record OVAU01004477.1, on the reverse strand, counting down.
AAAGTGGTTTTCACTGTACTCACTGCAGAGAAGTATCTTTAAACGGATGCAGTAGTAACAGGAAGAATCAAGCACAATTTCAGAAGTCGATAAACCAAAGGATGAGAAAGATGTTTCCCTTGTTTCCACCATTACACACGCAAGATCACTAAGACTTCTTAGATTAGCAAATCTATGATCATTTGGCACATTATCAAGGTAGATATCAAGTTGATGATCAAGAGATCTCCGCTCCACAAAATTAAAGTCATCTGGATAAAGTTCAGCCAATCTCACTAGCATTGACTTGTCAAACTGACGAAAAGAATCTATGGGACTTAATGATGCCATCAAACAAGTAGTTCAGAATTTACCTCGTCAAAACGGTCCTTAAGCTCTTGAAGTTGCATATCTAAAACTGTGTAAAAACAATCCACTTTATAATGATGTGAGTTGGTTATGCCAGCTTTTTTTCTTGGTCTCCTTGAATCAACAAACTCTTCCTCCATATTGAGTATTTCTGTTCCATTTTTCTCGTTAAAATAACAAACTTTAGCCACATAATCATCCCATTCATCGTCTCTAAGCTTTTGCAATTGTCGTTTAGTAGGCACCACCAAGGAAATATCATTCAAGATCTCTTGGTCTCTTTTTTGTAGAGCTTTTGATAAGCTATCAGTAAGTCCCAAAACAAACAACATCAATTGTAGATAGAAAGTAAAATCAAAAGTGTGAAAGTACTTAAGGAGGTCATATGCTTGTTGTCTCTTGGTGCCGTCTATTCCTTCATTCTGGATATGTTCAAGCACTTCAATAATACACGAAAACATCTCAATAAGACGTAATAAAGTCTTATAATGTGAGCCTAGGCATGGGCGCGAAGCGAATATCCAGATATTTTGTAATATTTGTGATTTGCTTCGGTTTTAACGAATATCTGATTTTTTGATTTGCTTCGATCAAAAAATTTACGGATATCCGGGGTATTTGGATATCCGAGATTTATACTACTATTTGCGAATAATTTGCTTCGCTTCATTCCATTTAAATTTATTTATTTAATATTTTTTAAATAACCAATAAAAATAGTAAAATATAAATACTAAAAAACAAAGATTATATACTTAATATTGTTAACATGATTCAAATACGTTCTGAAAAACCAAAGAAAAAAGCATTCAAAACACGTCCAAAATTCCAAAGAAACATGTCATCTAAACAACATCAAAACTAAACTCCACAACTCATGCAACTTACGCCTTAATTCCTGATAAAAAATATTTTTGTTGTTTAATAAACATGTGTCCTATAATTATAATAATTTTTTTAAAGTACTATACTAAAAAAATGATTACTTATATTATTATATATATGACAAAAATATTACTATATATATTTTTCGTATCGAAGCGGATATCAGGTTTTTTCAAAATTAATATTTATTTGCTTCGGTTTTTTACGGATACTATGATTTTACTAGTTGATTTGCTTCGAAATTTTACGGATATCCGGATTTTACAAATCAAATCGAAGCAAATAGCGGATCGAAGCGGATCTAACGAATATTTTGCCCAGACCTATGTGAGCCCCATCAAGTATTTCTAGGTCGTGTAAGTGAAAGCTCCTGATTTGACTAGTTCATATCTTAATTTCACCACTACTGATTTCAGCTTCCATTTTTTGTGATAACTTTCGATGAGCATATATTTTCTCTGGTAAGAAGCTCCAACTACATTCAAAAGAACATCAACTATATCAAAAAAATCTCCAACTTCAAAATCTTTTTTTACAACTGTCACAACAACCAACTGAAGTTGATGAGCAAAACAATGAACATAATATGCAGATCTACTTTCTTTCAAAATCAATAATCTCAAAATAGGTTTATTATTTCTCTTAACTTTACAATGAGTCGTACAACATGCTCTTATAGGAGAAGAGTCTTAGGGTATCTACAAATACTAATATGGAAAGCATAATTACAATAATTGATTGTGAATGAGATCTTGATTTGTTTCCTTAACACACCCCTCAAGATGGAGGAGGTTGAACTACTCCAATCTTGCTACACAGTGGAGTGAAGATCGCTCTTGGTAATAGCTTTGTTAGGATGTCTGCGAACTGATCTTTTGTGGAGACATGGGAGACTCGAATGCTGTCATTCTGAACCTGTTCTCGAATATAGTGAAAATTGAGTGTTATACAGGATTGGCACATAGAGAGGTTGCACCAACATTGTCACAATAGATTGTTGGTGTTAACTTAAGTGGAATACCAAGCTCAGAAAGGAGTGACACTAACCAGTTTATCTCCGAAGTTGTATTAGCTACTGATCGGTACTCCGCTTCTGTTAAAGAACGTACGACCCCTTTTTGCTTCTTTGATCCAAGAGATAGGATGCGCACCCAAGTAAATCACATAAGCATTTATGGAAGTGAAATTAGTGGGATCTCCAGCCCAATCTGCATCTGAATAAGCATGTAGTTGAAGCTGATTCTAAGCAGTGAAGTAAAGGCCCTGTGTAATGGTGCCTGCAAGATACCGTAACACCTTTTTTGCTGCTTGTAAGTGATCTGTTGTTAGTTTATGCATGAATTGAGAGAGTCGGTTGACCGCGTAGGCAATATTTGGTCGCGTGAAAGACAAATATTGCAAGCTTCCCACCAAAGTTCTGTATTCTGTAGGTTCGGGCAGATAAGCTCCTGAGTGCAATGTCAACTTTGGTGAGGATGCCATTGGTGTGGTAACCGGTTTTGCTTGAAGCATTCGCATCTTGTTGAGCAAATCATAGATATACTTGTGTTGCATCATGTGAAGCCCCTGAGTTGTTCTTGTGACTTCTATACCCAAAAAATAATTCAGATTGCCAAGGTCTTTAAGCGAGAATCTGCGAGCAAGGGTATCTAACGTTTGTTGGAGAATACCAGTATCACTTCCTATGAGGAGGATGTCATCGACATAGACCAGTAGATAAAGTATCTGGGAATTCTTTTCGCAGAATAAAGAGTGATGTACTTGCGATAGAATTAACGAAGCCAATAGATAGGAGAAATTTTTTAAGTTCTAAGTATCAGGCCCTGGGTGCCTGCTTCAGCCCGTAAATTGCTCTATTTAAGCGACAAACATGAGCAGGTCTATCTGCATCAACGAACCCTTGATGTTGAGACATGAATACTTCCTCTGTTAGTGGTCTTGTAGAAAAGTTGTATTAACATCTAGCTGTCTAAGAGGCCAGTTTCTCGTCACTGCAATCCCCAGTATAAGTCGGACCGTCGTTGCTTTCACAACAGGACTATATGTTTCATCATAGTCGAGGCTGTGTCGTTGATTGTATCCCTTCGCCACGAGCCGCGCTTTATACCTGTCAAGAACACCGTTAGAGAGAAACTTGGTAGTAAATAACCATTTTGAATCAACAATGTTTTGATTTGGTTGTCTGGGCACCAAATCCCACGTATGATTCCTGGTCTATGAGTTCATCTCCTCACACATCGTACGACGCCAACGATCATCTTCTAAAGCATGTTTCACGGTTTTTTGGTTCAAGAGGATATGATTGGGAGAGAATGGCAGATAGGTTGAGCTTTTTGGTTGGCTTGGTGATATGGTTTTTGGATCGTGTAGTCATCCAGTGTTGGTTCTCTAGTAACGGTGGTGGATTTTGATCGGTGATTTGAGTGTCGGAGGAAGTCGAGATAGATGGAAGGGAAGATTGTGGTATTTGGGTTGTTGTTGGTAAAGGAGATTGGGCCTGGACAATTTATGGTGGACTTAGAGGTAAATAGGCTAAATTGTGTGAAGGTGGGCTTTGGGGAATTTGTTGGGCTAAGGGATTGAGTGAAACAGGCCCAACTGTCTCTTCTTCTCCAGTTGCTTCGCGAGAATCTGATGGCCTTGCGATGGGGAGATCCCGATCGGTGGTCTCAACCAGATTCAAGAGCGGCATGTCTGGCAGAGAGCGCCCCAGATTGTTGTTGCGGCGGTTGGTGAAGGATCAAGCGTGGGAACCCACGGAACGAAGGTTGAGCGAGCGGCACAGTGGTCACAGTGGGTGCTGATGAAGTGTAGGTTCGGTGTGGTGGGGAGGAGATGAGTTTGGCTTTGGTTTCTCGAAGAGGAAGGTTTGCTCGTCAAACTGAACATGATGGGAGTTATAAATCCGGCCTGTAAGCATGTCCAAGCAGAGGTATGAGCTTTGAGTCAGCGAATATCCGAGAAAGACACATCTGATTGATTTGTTTTCCAGCTTGTTCATCGTATATGGCTTAATCCAGGGATAGCATGTGCATCCAAAAATCCTCATTCTTGAATAGTTTGGTTGAGCTCTAAGAAGACGGTAATATGGTGTGTCCTGATCAAGTACTGGTGTTGGTTGTGTTGATCAGATAAATAGCTCAGAGAACGCATACGTCCAATACTCTTTTGGGACAGACGCTTGATGAAGGAAACTCATCCGGTTTCGACTATATGACGGTGCTTCCTTTCGGAGAGACCGTTGTGCTCAGGAGTGTGCGGTGGTGACATGAGATGAGAGATACCAACTTACGTCAGATCTTTTCTGAGTGCAATGTATTCTTCGCCGTTATCCGAGTAAAGCGTTCCAATTTTGCACTGAAATTTGTTCTCAACCAGCGCCTTGAATGCAACAAATGTCGCACGCATTTGAGATTTCTGCTTCAGATGGTAAATCCAGGTATATCTTGAGTAATGATAGATAAATATTACATAATATTTATAGTTGTCTATTGAGGTTAAGGGAGAGTTCCACACATCAGTGAAAAGATATTCAAGGGGTCGGGTAGAAGTAATAGAGGTTTGATAAAACGGTAATTTGTGGCTTTTATTGATGAAACAATCATTGCAGGAAAATTTTTTTGGAGAAGAAAGCAAAGGTATATAAGCTTGAGAAACAATGGATTGCAAAACTGAAAGAGAAGGGTGTTCGAGTCGCAAGTGCCACGACTGGAGGCTTGTTTTTGGTGAGGGTGAAGCATAAAGGGCAGTTGCTAGGTGAGGGGTTACTGACCACTCATATAGCCTGTCCTTCATTCTGCCTTGCAACAATGGGGTTCCCGTGATGAGGTCCTTCACCTGAAAAGATCCAGGAAAGAATTCCACATATACTTTATTAGTGTTACATAGACCCTAAACTGAAATTAAGTTCTTGTGAATTGCAGGTACACATAAAACATTATTTAAAGTCAAAGGTCTATGCAGAGAAGGGAGGATAGTGGAACCCGTATGTGATATTCCCCGGATCCGTCACCGATCATGACCTCTTCTCCGCCATTGTACTGTTGATGGAGTGAGAGGTTGTTGAGCAACCATTGACTCGTGTTATGAGGTGACGCCATCGCAACATTCGCTCTAGGCTGCCAGTGTGATTGTTGATAATGGATTTGGGGCTGCTGCTTGTACGGTGGTGTGGTGACTGTCTGTTGCTGGTTCAGTTGGTTGCATTTCTTAACGTTGTGACCTTGGATTCCACAGAGTTGACAGCGACCAAGATAAGGCTTAGGTGACCAGTTCCTTTGTCCGTTGTTCTGATTCTGATAGCTTGACTTCTGGTATTGACGTTGGTTGTTTGCAGGCTGCGATCGGTGTTGCGCCAAGTTTGTAGTGACTGGTATGTTGTGACGAGTTGGTTCTATCAACAACTTAGCTTCATGGTTCAGCAGCTTCTCGTGAAGCTCAGGGATGCTAGGAGGGACTTCTCTTCCTTCCATTTGATCTACCACAGGTTTGTAATCCTCTGGTAATCCTTCGAGTATATACTCGAATTGGTCTTTATGATCGATTTTCTTACCAATATTGGCAAGCTGATCAAATCTTGTGATATGTCATTGAAGATATTCATCTATCATTTTTATGCCTTTGTCCATTGCTTTGCTTGGAGTTTGAGTTGTTTGATATGTCCTCTGCTTGGTTTGGCATAGGTGGAGGCAAGGAGAGTCCAGATCTCAGCAGCAGTGGTAGCACTGGAGACAATGGGTTGGACTGAGATAGCCATGGCACCTAGTAAGGCGTTGTAGATCAACTTGTCTTGACGTTTGCGCAAAGTGTGTTCTGTGTTGACAATAGTGGCACCTTCGATGGTGATGGTTGGAGTTGGGGTTGAAACTGTACCGTCGACATATCCGGCCAATTCATACCCGTCAAGGAGAGCATGAACCTGCTTCTTCCACATAAGGTAATTGGTGGTGTTAAGCTTTGTTATGTTGAACATGTTAACGTTGAGAAGCTGTTGTTGTGTAGTGTTGACTACGTCTGTATCTGCTATAAGGGAAGATGAGTTTTCAGATCCAGACATGGTGAAGAGAAGAGGAGAAGAAGAGAAAAGAGAGTGGCTGGAGAAAAAATTTAGGTCTTTTTAAGATTTGAGTGGCTCTGATACCATATAGGTTTATTATTTTTCTTAACTTTACAATGAATCGTACAACATGCTTTTATAGGAGAAGAGTCTTAGGGTATCTACATAGACTAATATGGAAAGCATAATTATAGTAATTGATTGTGAATGAGATCTTGATTTGTTTCCTTAACACCCAATCCATTGAATTCTCCCTTTATATTGCTAGCCCCATCATAACTTTGTCCTCTGACTTTTTCAGACTTAATCCATGCTTTGCAAATAATGAGGCAATAGCATATTTCAAGGATAAAGAAGATGTCTCTTTCACATGATTGATACCAACAAATCTTTCTTTTATCATCCCAAATTTATCAACAAAGCGAAAAACGAGAGTCATTTGCTTCTGAAACATCATCATATTATCTACCAACAAGCCAAATACATCGTCGTCAATTTGTTGGATCTCAAATTTAATTACTTCTTCTGCAAAGCAATGCACAATGTCTTTTTGAATTGGAGATGATGTCATGTGATTATTTCTAGGAGCATTGTTCAACACAATTTTGCTTATAACCTCATTCTGTCCAACAGTATATCTCAGAAGCTCTAAGAAATTACCTTTGTTTGTTGACTCATCTTTCTCACCATGACTACAAACTGGTAAACTTTGATGTAGCAAAAATCTAGAAGCATCAATGGAAGCACTCAAACGAATTTTATACACATCTTTCACAACATTAGTTTGCTTATGTAAAACATATACGATAGATTAATCTTGTCTCATCAAATCTTCATATTTTTTTCTGGTATTGTTGTGAAAACTAGTATGATCACCGTCATATTTACTGAAGCTATTATCTTATTCCAACCAGAAAACCCACTCGATACAAAGGCATCACCTCTATCAGTTCACTAATAAGAATTTTGTCATTTTTAACGTGCACTTGCATTTTAAAAGAAAACTATTTTGTTTCATATAGTGGTCCATTTGTAAAGATCGTGACCATATATTTTTGCGGTAGATTTTGAAAATTTTAAATTGTAGAGAATTTTTGGGTAAATATTTTATTGTTAACTTTAAAATAAAAATTCAAATGAAGAAAACTAAACAAATCATCCAAAATTATTGCTATATTAGTATAGATTATTTTTTATTCGTAAACAACTAAAATACTTTTATAAAAATAATTAATTTCTTAAAAAATAAACACATAATCATAAAAATAATTTATTTTAGTGTTAATAAATGGATCTTATTATTGAAGAAAAAATGATAATTATTAATTTCTTAAAAAATATTTGTGAAAATTAATATAAAATTTTAGAGGATTTTCAATTATTATTGAGAATAAAAGAAAATGAAAAGATTAATTTACTCTTCATAAAGTCATATTTAAGAAATTTAAAGAAAATAGTGTAAAGATTTTAAAATACGGTACAGTCTTTAAAATACGGTACAGTTTATGAATTAATTGAGACCATAATCTTTTATATTTTAACATAATTTATATATTTAATTTTTATATTATCTAAGAATCTAACCAAAATCCAAAATAATTTCCAACGTTTTTCAAACCTCGAAGATTCTTGAAATTTAAAAGTTTACCGTTATCAACTATATCAAAACTGCTCTGAAAAAATTTCAAACCACTACAAGAAAACAATAACTCAGTAACAAACAAAATCGTTGCAATGTCGCGGGAATGTCATAGGGATGAAGTTGCGATAGAGTCAAACTCATCGCAAACAATTCGTCGTTTAAGATGTCATATCTAGTGTGGAGGACGACAAGCTCAATCTTAGTCTCTTGTCAACCGTCGGGAAAGTCGGAGGTGCGAAGTTGTCAACGAAGAAGAATGCATCTGAAAAAACCAACATTAGTGAAATTATACTAGTGAATCCTTACAATTTAACTAAACTCCCTAAATCTCCAAAATATCTGAAAAACCTCGAGATTTTCTAATCTATAATCCGATAACTACCTAGATTACCTAATTTATTCCAGTGACTATCTAGATTCCTTAACCTATAATCCGATAGCTACCTAGATTTCCCAAACTATCATTTAAAAGTTTTAAACCTAAATCTAAAAATTTTAAAGGTAAGTTTAGAAATTACTTTTTTTTTTAGAGAGAAGCAAAAAATGTGTAGAGATAGTAAGAAATAAACAAATTAAGGAGGAATGATGTGCTCAGTTTATGTTGGAGTACTTGGCGTCTCTGACATTATATAAAAACGGTGTTGTCGCTAATTCGTTGGTAATTTTCAGAACCGTGTGTATAACCAATCTGAAAACATGTTTGAAATTAATTCGAAAATGTAAAATATAGGTCGTCACTAATATTCATTCAATACGACTGATTCTTAACCCAAAAAATTCAATGTAGTTATGAATTCTACTATGTGCGACTTCTGATATTTGCGATTACACATCGACCATTTCCATGATAGTACATGTCATGTTTTTTTGTGGCGAGAGGACACTGAAAAAGCAGAAAATACGACACGGTATAAACAGGCCAGCATTTGGAGTTCATCTCCTGTGTGCCTTTTTCTGCCTTTGTTCTGTTATTTATTTACTTTTGAATCTTTTGTATTATCAATCAGATGTCATCTCTTATTATGTTGATCTACAATGAATTTCCATATCTGTAAGTTTCTTTTTTGGGAGAGATTTTTTTTTTTTTNGGGGAGATTTTTTTTTTTTTTTTTTTTATGACCAAGGAGTTCCGGGCCATTTGGGCCGAAGCCAGCCGGACCATAGTCTCCTCAGACCAGGGATCAGAGCATGTTAAATTGAACAACATTTGGCTGAACAATCCCCTTCCCAAGGAATTCGAACTTTTTTGGGAGAGATTTCACTGTGTTTTAGACATTATTTCAGTAGATGAGTTCTGATTGTTGAGTTATTATAGAGAAGAAAAGGTTTCGATATTTAGTGGGCTCTCTCCTATCATTTTGGGTTATTCTAATATATACAATTTGTACCATAAAATGCATATTACTATTGAAGGATTAAATATCTAGCTAGATCTATAATTGGATTAACACATTTCCAACTCTAGAAACTATGATTAAATGCTTGTTATTTTATTATACAAAGGTACAATTTAGGACTCGACTGGTTTGAACGCAACGATTGCGGTTGCGGCTGCAGGAGTTTGTGGATGTGGGTGATTGCGGTTTATAGCGTTACAAAACGATATGAACGACTGGTTTAATGATTGTAAACGAGTGTTTAAGCGGGATTTTATGATTGGTACAATAGCGGTTGCAGTAACGGTTAAACAAAAAATAGAAAAATAAATACAATATATAATTAGGAAAAATATTCAAACCATGATATTACGGTAATACCATTAACTTGATCAACCATTTTAAAAATTTTGCATTGTTTTTAAAATCATAATTCACTTCAAAAAAAGTTAAGATATAATATTTTCATTATCAATGTATATTATGATTG
>OVAU01004476.1:0-10063 GCA_900406315.1 Biscutella laevigata subsp. laevigata | reverse complement strand
AATATTAACGACTAATGTGAATTTCAAAACAAAAATTTATCGTATTTTTATAATTTAAAGTGTTTTCGTTTAAATTTACATAAAATATTAATGATTAATGTTAATTTCAAAATAAAAATATCCGCGCTGAGCGCGGGCTCAACTCTAGTGTTAGAATTATGTGTTGAAAAGTTCTGATGATTGGTTGGATAATAAATCATAACAAAAAATATTTTATAAAAATTTAAATTTTGTATTTTAGAAAAATATAAAAAATATTTTGTAGAAAATGAGAAATTTTGTGAAATATTAGGTAAATGCTTAACAAAATTATATTTTATAAAATTAAGCGTTTTTAGGCGAAAAAAAAAAGACTATCAAACAGAATGGAAAGTTTTACAAAACAATATAATTTTATATTTTTGAGAAAATGATATTGATTTGTAAATTGTGTTCCTCTCAGGCCGGAAAATGTACAGATTTGGAGAGAAGCTTAGGAGTTTAGGGTTTATGTGTCTATGTCAAGTTTGTTATACTGCCGACGGTTTCGCCTGAGATGCTCGGGTTCGATTGATTTCAAGGACCCTTCGTCAATTTCGCAGCTCCTCACTCGTAAGCTAGGTTTTCTGCTGAGCAGAGCATTGTGTGCTGCATCAGAGGATGCCAAAAAGAAGAGGCCACCTTTACAATCGTTTACTGTATCATATCTCGTGAATTCATGTGGGTTGTCTTTGGAATCTGGTAAATCCAAGTCCAGATTCTTAAAGTTATCATCTTCCCAAAGACCAGACTCCGTTCTCACATTGCTCAAGAACAACGGCTTCTCTGATGAACAAATCACCAGGGTCATCAAATCATTCCCCAGCATTTTGATAGTGAATCCAGAGTCTGTACTCTTACCAAAGCTCATGTTTTTCCATTCAATTGGATTGTCAATCTCCGATACAGCTAAACTGATCTCAAATTGTCCCACTACGTTGTCCCTTAGCTTGAACAATAGACTGGTCCCTTGCTATGATTCCCTCAAGAGCATACTCGGTGATCAAGAAAATGTCCTCAAATGTCTGAGACGCGGATATTGGATTTTCACATTGGACACTGCAAAGTACTTGGCTCCACGGTTATCCCTCTGTAGAGATCTTGGAGTCCAGGATCAAAGCATCAAAAGACTCGTACAAAATGGGCCTCTTGTGTTCTTCTGCTCCGAGAGAAAGTTCAAAGAGATCATATCCAGAGTTCGCAGCTTCGGTTTTGATCCGAAGAAGATGTATTTCGTGCACGCTATGTTGGTTTTCTTTCATGTTAGTGAATCCACAGTGGAACAAAAGTGTCAGTTGTACAAACAATTTGGTTGGTCCAAAGACGATTTCATTGCAGCATTCATGAGATTCCCAAACTGTGTGAAAATATCGAATGAGAAGATAATGGGAACCATGGATTACCTCGTAAACAATGTCGGACTCCAGCCTGGTGCCATTGCTATGCAACCTTTTGTTTTGGGTCTGAGCTTGGAGAAGAGGATCAAACCAAGAAACATGGTTATCTCTGAGCTTTTGTCCAAAGGGATTGTGAAGAAAGAAGATTTGAACTATTTTCAGATTCTTAAGATTAAGGATTGTGCATTCGTAGATAAGTTTGTTCTGAAGTTTCAGCAAACTAAAGATCTATAAGGATTTTGTGCCTCTTTAAGGATATCCTGTGGATTATGGTTAAATGAGCTCTGAGGCTTGCATGTACTTCCATTGTAAACTTGTTTAGTTCGTTAATGATTTAAATCTGACTCTCATATGTTCATTTGCTTAAGCATAAACTGGCCACATTGCTCAACGAATCATTCATATGCTTAGATGAATATCAGCAAATAATGTTTTACAATTACGATGTGTGCAAAAAGATTTTCATATGAGTATGGTTTCAAGATTTATCCAGAAGAAGTAGCTACAGACTCGGAGAGTTCTTCCATGAGTTCTTTTTGCTCCAAAGCAGCACAAGCCTGTGATAAGAATCGAACAAACTCTTTAAAATTCACATTTACTAAGAAAAAACGTCCATAAAAAGGTTAGGAATTAGGATTCAGTGTCAGATTTTACCTGCATAGCGTCATCTAAGCCACCTTCAAGAAATGATGTAAGCGGAAAATTCATCTTTAGTCTATGATCAGTCACTCTACTATCCTGTAATTTTCAAACATCATAAGCATTACAGAAATCAAAGCAAAGCTATGAAATTGTGTGTTACCTTATAGTTGTATGTTCTTATCTTTTCTGAACGAGCTCCAGTCCCGACCTGTTACCGCAAGAATCCATATAGCGAGCATAATAAGATGAATATTCATACGATAATGAAATCAAATTAAAAATTATGGAAGACTCGTAATATAAAGTAGACCTGAGATTTTCTTTGATTCCTTATCTTCTCCTGTTGTTCCCTTACTTTAATTTCATACCTATATACGGAAATATCTCAACGTATCAATAAGAAGACTAGGGTGAAAGAAGAAGAAGAAGAGAGAGTTTGTTTTCAATTGTTGCTTACAGTTTTGCTCGCAGAAGCTGGAAAGCACGAGCCTTGTTCCTAATCTGTGTCCTTTCTTCTGTGCAGAAAATGCGTATACCTGATGGTTTGTGGAATAGATCTATAGCTGTTTCCACCTTGTTCACATTTTGCCCTAAACCAAGACCTCTTTTCAGAATATGAGCTAGCAAAATACGGGAGAAACATAAAGCAAAAATTCTTTATATTAAGGTCTTTAGCCTGACCTCCAGCGCCACCAGACCTTGCAGTTGTAAGTTCAACATCCTTTGGGTCAATCACCACTTCCACTTCATCAGCCTGTAACAACAGCAGATACAAAGCAGAAATGTAAATTTCAGTGATATAAGAAAATTGCGATATGTGAAAGCTACTTTACCTCAGGCATGATAGCTACAGTTGCTGTAGAAGTGTGTACTCGTCCCTGCGTTTCTGTTTGAGGAACACGCTGAACTCGATGAACACCAGATTCATATTTCAGCTTGCTATAGACACGGTTTCCTTTGATCTCCATCACACATGTCTTGTAACCTCCATGCTCAGCCTTTTAAGGTAGGAAGGTTAGAATGTACGAGTGAGCAACATGTCTCAAAGATGATATGCTTTAAAGCAATACTCGTTACACACTCATTAACATGCTCAAAACATAGCATCTTACCTCTGAGCATGAAACCAGAGAAAACTTCAAAGAGCTGCGCTCGCTATATTTCTGATACATCCGCACCTACGAATACAGGAACAAACAATCATATTTGAAAGTTTTTTATGAATAGGATTGAGAACAAACTGGCGAATCACCATCAGATTGAATTTTTACTTTAAGAAACTTTTTGCATTCCAGATCAGAAGACGTTAGAATCAGATGAAAAAGCAATTGAAATAAAGGAAAGCATGTACCTACAAGGTCACCAGTCCAAATTGCAGCTTCATCGCCACCCGTGCCTGCTCTAACTGTAGAAGGAACTAAAGATTTTATACTCGTCCAGAGGTATATAATTAAACAACAGAGGGAAGTCCAAGAAAAAGAATAAAGCAGAGTTTCGGTGCAGTGAAAATTTTTAGGACTCCAAGAAAAAAAGGCTAGTGTAGACAAATGATACTACTTGTCAATGTCACAAACAGGTAGTCAAATACCTTCAAGCAATATGTTTCTGGCATCAAGAGGATTGGTAGGAAGAAGTAACATCTGACACAAGCAAACACAATATTACAACCAAGAGGGACAAGGGGCAATGTCCAAACATTTAAAATCAGCAGTAATCGACTTTCAGCTGCCAAGTCGAAAGGCATTGCCTAGTGAGATGCTGAAGAAAAAGGGTCTAAAACCTTGAGTTGTTTTTCAAGCTCCTCAATTTCTTTAGAGAGTGAGTTGATTTCACTTCCGATCATCTCAGCCATATCTTCATCATCTCCAGCTTCTTTAGCCAAACCTGAAGAAATAAAGCAACAATCAAAAGCAAGTTCACAAGGAATAAAACTAAAACAAAGGAAATGAAAGGAAGAGACTTGAAGGCACCTTTAGTTTCTAGTAACTGCTTCTCACATTCCTTGAATCTCCTGAAAACGGATACAACCTACGATGATAATCCAAACCGAAGTCAATAAAAAAAACTAAGAAAAAAAGTTTCACTAAGAAATTGCAGTACCTCGTCAAGCTCAGACATGGACTGTGCTAGTTTTTGGTATTCAGAAGGATTCGAGACAACATCTGGGTCGGCTAGTTTCACCTACGAAAAAATTCGTAAGATGGTAAGAACAAAAATAAACCATTGATGCAACAAGAACAGCAGGAACCGACCGATAACTCCTTCCATGTCTTCTCAACAGACTCCATTTTCGTAATGAGGTAAGGTTCCTAACATAAATAAGAACTTTTTGTCAGTGAAATTTACAAATTCGAATTTGGAAATAAATAATTGAACACTTACGGCCATACAGACGAGTCGTCGAGTCCTGCGACACGGTGAAGAGGCCCATGAGGCCAAACATACACCGGATGGTGGAAGCCTTGAACGTAAAGTTACCGGCAAAGAGTGAAGATGCAAGAAAGACTGAGTCGTCATCATCGAGCTTTCGAGTTAGAGAGGTGAGAGACGAGTTGCGGGATAAGGAAGAGATGTGTTTGGCTAGAATTACAAATTTACAATCGTAATTAATTAAAAATTACAGTTAATTACAAAATTATAATCGTAATTAATTACAAAATTACAATCCTAATTAATTATAAAACTTGTTTAATTCTCTTTTGGGCCTGAAAATATTTTCGGCCCATACATACAAAATTACAGTCGTAATTAATTAGAAAAAAAACTTCAATAGGTCTCTCTCTCTCTCTGCATCTTCGAATTTCATCATTTCCTTCCGGCGACAATGTCTATTTACAGGATCGCTAGAGCCTTACCTTTCTCGGGGATCTTCAGGTATTTCCCCTTCGATTGATATCACCTTCGATTGTTAATGTTTTCATCATGCGGAAAGTTCCTTTTGATGCGTGATTGAAACAGTTCGAGCTTATTAATCTTTCTCCCTTTAACAAGAGATGATTTCTCTTGTACAGACAGCTTGAGCAAGAAGCTGAAACTGTCATCAATGTTCTGCAACCTGGCCCATTGGGAATCATTGAACACAAGTTCACGGCTCAAGAGATTCGGGAGGCAAAAGCTACGGTGTGTAGAGCAGTAGAAAACTGGAGGAGACATTCTAAGATAGAGCATGCTAATGGCGTTTTGAATGATTATATCTATAAGTGAAGAAAGTGAGTAAAACTCTACGTTTGTTTTCTTCATTTTAATGGAATAAAGGCTTTTCATTTTGTTAAACATTCCTTATAGCTCAATGAAATAGCAAATGTTTCTCTTCTTCTGTTTTTGTTTGTTTGTTTAGAAGCATTACTGATACGTTTATTTTCAGCTTACATAGATTGATATAACTGAGAATACAAGTTCTTCATCTTAGCACTTGCATGACTATAGACTTGCACTGGTTGAAACCCGAAACCCAGAAAAAGGTAAATGATATGTATTTTTCTCATCTTATTCTATCCTAGTTGCATTTGGACTCTCTTGTTTCCTCTTACACCCAGATGGCTCCGGCTCTTCTTAGCAGTGCGGCCAGTTGGTTCTTGACTTGGAGAGTCATTACCTGGTTAGCACCACCTACTAACTGTTGCCCTATGAACACAGCTGGTACACTGGGCTTACATCCCATTTGGTCCAGTGCCTTCTCTATCTCCTGACCGTTAGAGAATTGGTCTAGCTCGTAGACTGTCATCTTTGCCCCAAATCCAGAGATCAGTGTTTGAATTGAGTGGGTCATGCAACAAGAACTTTTGCTGAAAATCACCACTGGTTTGTCTGCAACTAAACTTCTAATGCTTTCCATTGGATGTATATAAATGTGACACAGACGTAGGACTTAGTGTGTGAGGGAACTCAAAGGATCTGTTATGTGTTTGGTGCTATGAAAATAAGTCTATATATAGGCTTAAATGAAAAGGGTAAGATTGCATGAATCAGATCTTTGTCACTACTTTACTTTCCCTCTCCCATGATGTGTGCCCTTTCGCGTCTTCTAAAAATGCATGAACTAAGATTCACCAAGTTGCATATACAGTTCATGATAACTATCTTTTTTTCTAATTACAGAAATATCCTTGCCATATGTTTTAGTAAATGATCCACAGATTCAGGGAGATATGCAACAGTGTGATTATGTATGTATACACTCCACGTTGCTTTTTTTGCTTTTGATGCATCCACTGAGATGGAGATTAGATCATGGTTTATCCAGTTAGATTGCCTATCTTTTGAAGCAAAAATACATTCCCACAAGTTTCTGACTCAAAAGAAACGGAAAGCAAGCAAAAGAAAAAAAAAGGACCTTCTTTGAGATACCTTTTGCTACAGAAAAAAAAAGAAAACACAGATCTTGCTTTTTTTTTTACTTCAAACCAGTTTTCAAGTTTGGAACAGTACTTGGAGTTATCTGAATTAAGAGTTGGCCTTATTTGTTTTTCTATTGACTCATGAGGATAAGAATCCAGGTTCAATTCGTGTCCAGTAAAAACCTGGAGCTTGTATATGATAGATAGAGTTTGCTTGAAATTGAAGTTGGGTCGTTTCTTCAAAATCCAATAAACATTTGAAAGTAGAAAGTAGAAAGTAGAAAGAATTTAAGTAGATCTTGAAACTTTTGATACAAAGGTACTTTCTTAAAACTTGTGAGAGAGTCCATCATCTTTCATACGGTGATGTTGTGGACGAGCACGACGGAGTTATAATGCTCCCCAAGTCCAAAAGCATGCCGGTGATACGATAACATGAGGCTCGAATCATTGCCGGATTTATACTCTGTGCCCATTTCAACATCCGGGAATGATCCGGAAAACACCATAATATGTTTCCTCAGGCAATGTGTTAACGCTCCAAGCTCCAATTGACCACCCCATGCAGCTGTTGACTCCACTTCTCTGCAGTATTTCTCAAACCGCTCATCTGCAGATCCACCGTCAGACTCAGGCTCGGTTTCTGACAAGAAAAACGGAAGAAAATGTGTTTTGTGGTCTCTCATGTAAGAAGCAGCCATTTCTCTAAGCTTCTGGTATGTGTAAGGAGATGCACCGCCTGAGAGATTAGCAAGCTGGTTCTCAACAGCTCTGTAAAGACAATGACCATCTGGTTTTATCTCACTGATAGTTAATCCCAACGGCTTAAGCTTCTTCTCCAAGTTTTCGTTCTCGACTTTACTATCACTTGTCAATTTGCTTTGCTCTTCTTTGATTCTCTGCTCTCTGTCTGCTTCTTCCTTAGCTCGTTTCTCACGTCTCTTCACTCCCTTGCTAGGCTTTGAATGCTCTTGTTGAGCAGTGACTGAGACTCCAGCAATGGCTCTGACCAAAGTATCAATGTCTCCTTTTTTCTCACTTGTGTCTTCCTTGTCAAGGCTACTGCTGTTATAACCTTGTGAAGCGAGCTCTTTAAGTTGTTTCTCTTTGAGCTTTGTAGAGAGTTTAGAGATGTCTTCTTCGACTTGCTTCTTCTTTGCTTTTTGTTCAGCTTTGCTACCTTTTGCAGCAGCTTTTTTCATCTCTGTCTCCTTGTTCTGTAGTTGTTTTATCTCCTGCCTATAACAAAAATAGAGAAAGCATTGTCAAATTATCCAAGGTGCTAAAATCGATTGTTCTATTACCTGTGTCGAGCAAGAATCTCTTCCATTGTTTCATGTTGCTCCTTGGAAGCATCCATGGAGATTTCTTCGGATGTTTTACTGTCTGCCATTTAAGAAGCCTGAATTTGAAAGAAGCTAAAAAGATGTAAAGACAAGGAATAACAAAGACAAGATAAACTGCAGAGGAAGACCCAATGTTCTAACAGCACGCAATTCGGTTCAGGCTTCAGAAAAATTCATTATGAAGATTTCAAGTATGTATCTTTCAATAGAATCAAGTTAGAAAATCGAAATTCACGATGAAAGATTCGATTCCGAGTTCATACCTATTTGTTTGTGATTTAGGGTATTAGAGTGGAGGCGACAAAAAACAGAGAAAATTGAACAAAAGTAGCAAATGGAAGAAGGTTAGTAAGATATTGGGCTGAAAGGCCCATCAAAGCGACAGTCTGTAAATTGGTCGTTGAAGTAAAGTATGGATGGTCGGAGATGTTAGGTAGAGTCACTCTACTAGAGTCGTAAGCGTGTAGGCTGGTGACTCTCAGTTGCTTTGTCGTGTCCGGAGGAGAATTTGATTAGGTTGTGTGTTTTCAAAGTCAAAGGCCCATTAGGATTTTTTGGCCCATTCTGTTAGATCTTTCTTCTGGGTTAGACTGTTAATTCCCTTTGTATTTAGGTTTGACAACTAAGCCAATATTCCAAAAATTTACAATATTTGTGATGGTTTTTTTTTTACAAATTTTCTGATGTTTTTTTAGTAAATATTTGATGTTATGATCAGTTCCTCTTAGCTCCAATCTATTTATTTTTACATTTTAAATAAATAATTTACCGTTGACAAAAGATATATTAAAAAATAAGAAAAAAAAATTCTCATTTAAAATGAAGTATAACACAATTATAAAAGTGAATCGAAAACAATTTCAATCACTATTTTTAATTAATTCATACATATATTTTTAGTCATATTATCACAAAATATGATATATATAAATTATTTTTTATAATATTATACTCATGATATTCTATATATAGGAGTATATATATTATATGTGATTATAGATATATGAATATATACTAGAGTTGCACCTGCGCAAAAGTGCGTGTTCAATTTTATTTGGTAACTAATATTAATAATTTATACTTTAGATTATAAAAAATAATAATATATAATTCTAGTTATACATGATTTTTTGTCTAACTTTAAAATTATTAAAGGAATTACTAATATTCAATTTGTTACAATATTGTTATAACTATTGTTAGATTTTAGATTTTAAATGGTGTTCAATTTAATGTAGGTAAATTAGTAAACAAAGAATGATAAAATTTCACGACAATATTCTGAAATTACTATATGAAATAATTTATATATTGAAATTAAATCAAATTTAATACTTTTAAGAAAATAATTTACTATGCATTTATCACGGCGTAATATTTTTAGTTTAGGTATATTTTAACATATGATTAAAGATTAAAATCAAAATACATGTTGAATTTTAATTTTTAATTTAGGCATATGTTAACCTATGATTAAAGATTAAAACCAAAATAAATTTTTCATTTTTCATTTTTTTATTTCGGCATATGTTAACCTATGATTAATATTTTTAATTTTTATTGGTATTTTTAATTTAAATAAATATATTTGATTAATTTTGTAGTGCAATAATTGTTCAATTTTTAGATTATTGTTTGATTTAGTATAGGAAAATTAGGGTAATATGATTAATTTAGGTATATTTAAATCTATGATTAAAATTTAATAATTAAAATCAAACCTATGTTTAATTTTTAACTTTTAATGTTTAATTTAGATATATTTAACCTATGATTATGTAATTATATTTAAAAGATATTTTTAACTCTAGAAATTTACATTTAAATAGTAAATGTTAATTACAAAATAAAAATTTGAAATCACGTGTTTACATGATTTTTTCATTACTAAAATATTTTAAATGTAGATTTTTAAAACTTGAATTATGTGTTTAAAGATATATATTGTAAAAGAATTCTTTATTTTTAATTATTTAAATGTAGATATTTTGAATGCTCGGTTGTAACAATATTAGTTACTATAAAATTAAGCTTACTAAAATTGGTTAAAAGTATATATATATTAATTTTTCTGATTATTAAATGAAGTGGTTCAGTGTAATTTTTTATGGTAGATAAACTCTACTCTAATATAATAGATATAAAGTTATAGGTATATGGTTATCTTCAAAAATAATATTTGTATATATTTAGGCTTTTTATGGATATTATAATTTTATCATTTGATTTGTTTTAAAATCTTATAGATATCCACACTCTTTTAATCAAATTAAAACAAAACTTGAATTGAGCCTGCACCATGTGCGGATATTTATTTTGAAAT
>OVAU01004475.1:0-10063 GCA_900406315.1 Biscutella laevigata subsp. laevigata | reverse complement strand
TTATTAAAACTAAAATATTTTTATTATAAAAATACCCGCGCTGAACANCCCGCGCTGAACACAAGATCAGTTTTCTTTAAAGAGATGAGCTGAAAAAAAAAATATATATTCCACAGACCAATGAAGGCCTGCCACGTGGGGTTCTTCACGCGCTTTAGCGATCCCACGTGAAGCAACGATGCTTCGTTAAAGAAACTGTCAACTCATTTATTTATTATTAAATGCCTAAGTATCCCTCCAAAAAACTGAGTTTTGGCAGCGTTAAAGATGCTCTAAGAAATTAGAAACTATCGCTCAAAGCTCAAGATTCTCCTAGTGTTTCATGGGTTAATTAATTAGTCTTTTTTTTGTTTAAATTCCAAATTAATTAGTCTTCTTTTTTTCTTTTTTGCTTTAAGCATTTCTCTTACATAAGAATTTGACTATTATTTATGTTGATAAGATAGTGATGACATTAAAAAGATGTTGGATTTAGAAAGATTAAAAGACTAAGAATAAAGAATAACTTTTTTTATTAGCTTTAGAAAATAATTCAAAACTAAAGTTTTCATAAATTTTGTCTTTCAAACTAATCTCTCTCAACTTATAAGTTATGAAACACCCTTACATATCTTTATATAGAGAAAGATCCACACAAATTTTCTATTCTCTTAATAGGACAATTTTTTTTCTTAAGACTTTAACATATTTATATTATTTTAATTTTCCTTATTGTTTAGATAACTCCTAAACTTTTCTTTTTTTCTAAATTTAGATATCTCATAAATTTATTTCATTTTCTTTATTCAAGTTTAATTTTTCAAGAGAAATATTTGACAACTCTTCCAAACCTAACCTAACTTTACCTCGTAATAATTTTAATTTCGGCGATTTGACTTTTGTGCAAAACAAAACAAAACAACCAAAAAGTACATGTGAACCGTACGGATAAACGAATCATCTGAAGTTTATTTTGCTTACATCATACACCACTTTGATACTTACTCCCTCCATTTGTTTGACTTCTCCATCAAATTTATTTCTTCCTTTCTCAATTTTTTATAGATAAAATCCCAAATTAAGCTACAAAATCAATGTATTTGTATGTTTTGTTTAAAAGAAAAAAACATTTTGACTTTCAATTGGTTGAGAAAGAGTTTTACGTCCTTCGTCTATCTATTTACAAGTCACAGTAAATATAGTTAGATAATAGTTGAATTTGATTAATTGGTGAATTGTATTTTTTAATCAGACGATATTGATCAATGGATCGCTCTGTTATGACTTATATAAGTTGACCAAAAAAATAAAATCACGAAGAAGCAATTCCAACATTTTTTTCTGTAAATCTCAAACTTAAAACAACTGTTTTTTATTAGTTGTTATTATCATTATAAGAAAATCTAGTTTTGGAAAAGTCAATTTTTGTTTAATGAACTTCAATTTTTATGCGACGTTTTTTTCTCAATTTCTTACAAATCTTGGTGCATCGTTTTCATCAAATATAAGTAACAATCCTGATATATATGTCAAGGTCATATATAGGATAAGAAGATTATATTTGTTGTCTTTATTGTCAAACTGTATTAATGGGTTTTTGAATCCAAATTATAAACTCTTTATTTTATATTTCTTTTATTTTTTTTGTCAACATATTTCTTGTGTAATCATGAGCTACTACTAAAATGATATTTTCACAACCCGTGACACACTCAAAAAAAAGAAGAAGATATTATGCAATTGTAACCTTAAAAGTCAACAGCCAACCAATCTGCATATGGACCACTTGCTTCATTAATCTTCTAATCATATTAGACGACACAGAAAATATAACTTATACTATAATTTTATATTTATATTATTTTCTTTTAATGATGATTTTGGTTTAGAACAATATCACAAAAGATGCTCAAACTCGCGAAGCTGTTTTATGGGTAATCAGTTTTTCAAACTTATATATCATTAAGTAATAAAAAAAAGGGTTAAAAGTTGCATGGATTAATTACATATGACTCAACAAAATACCGCTTTACAGGAAAAATCACAAAAAAGGTTTATGGCATTGCACTTCACGAAAAATATATTGATTTTTCGACAAGAAAATATATAATTCTGACTGGGGGAATAAAAAAACGTTGAGGATCATGATAGTCATAGTGATGGATCAATCTTTAGGTTGGATAAATAAAGATTTTAAGGATTATGCTCAACAAAAACCCACAATACTGAATTCTCGTTGGTTTCTTCTCAATATTATATTGTGGCTTCTTTGCACCAATAAAGTGTACGGTGATTATACTTTTTCAACAAAATTCATGAGCAATTCGGAATAAACCGCTTCTTTCAAGTTTTCTATAATCGATCTATCTCTTAGCTCGCGAGTTACATTGATCTATATCGATATAGCTAGTTTGAAATATCTTCTCGTTCTAATATTTTTCAGATTGCTATTTTTGTATCTATCTCTCAAACTATTTTTTTTTCTACATTTAGTGTGTAAATCAATTATCGTAATATATGAGACTTATCGTCCTCTGTTTGGTATTCCACATATCAACAATATGAGATCTTATAATCTTCATGGTTCGGATGTGTCGAGACATGTTCTAGTTATATATGAGCTATGCTTAAGATTTGTTGGTCTCGTGCTAAACTAACTTTAATTACGAGACATTTAGACGAGAGACATTCACTTTGAGAACATGTGAATCAAATGTGGAGATTTATAGAGAAAATGACTTAAAATCGTAGCCTTTTAACCTTATGGTTCCTAATCCTTGCAAATTTTTGCGTATTCTCGATCTTCATTAGTCAGTTAAGTTTCGTAATTAACTGACTAATGAAGATCGAGAAGACGCAAAAATTTGCAAGGATTAGGAACCATAAGGTTAAAAGTAGCTGCTAATATAGAAGTAGAAGCCTTAATTTTTCTCTCTCCTCTGAAGCGATTTTCTAGGCGATTTTTTGTCTAGGGTTTTCTTCCATCGTCCTCCTCCGCCGTCCAGGCCGTCGAGAATCTCTTGTTCTCCTCCCTTTCGGTCTTATGGCTTCGTCTTCTTCGGGGCCTTCTCCGCTAAAGCTCCCGCCGGACAAGTCAGTCGAATCTGTTCCTCCAGATCTCCTAGCCGTCTGTCCCTCTCCCTCTATTCCGGCTTCAATCTCGGCTCTCGTTCCTGAGACTTCCTCTTCTCCGGTAGTTACTCCACCTCCCGCTCCTGCTCCACCTTCTCGGTCTTACGCCTCTGCTTTGAAGCCGAAGACCCTCTGTAATCTCCGTCGCAGTTCCAACCCCTCATTTTCAACTGATGGAACTCCTTTGGTTCATGCTCCTGCTTCTATTGTCTTCGACTCTGCCCCTCTTTGGCCGAATCACCTCGTAGCACATTTTCATGGTTCTCCGCCTCCTCCAGACAAGTTCTTCGCAGATCTAAACCCTATTTGGGGGTCGCACGGTCGAATTGTTGTGAAACCCTACTCTGAGCAAACTTATCTCATTCTCATTCCGTCAGAGGCTACTAGACAGTGGGTATTAGAGGTCGGATTTTGGCATTCGGGTCATTGTGCTTTCATCGTGACAGAATGGTCTCCAAATATCACTAATACCAAAATGAAACTTGATTATGCCCCCCTTTGGGTGCTCCTTCGCAACGTTCCGACTGTTCTGTTCGACTTTGAGGGGATTAGCTCTATAGCCTCAGGTCTTGGCTTTCCCTTGTATACGGAGAGGTCTAAGCTAACTCCAAACCGTGATGGGTTGGTAAAATTCAGAGTAGCTATGAAGCTAGCTGGCCCCTTTCCTTCTTCTGTCCGAGTTAAAGACAAGCTTGGAAATGCTATTACAGTTCTAGCTGATTACCCCCATATTCCCATCAGGTGTCCTCGATGCGGGGAATTTGGAAACCTCAAAGTGCGATGTCCTCTGCCCTCCGCCCCTATTGCGCGTGCGCAGACAGATCCGATCGAGGTTCAGCCTTCGTCTGGACATCATCACCAGGTTATTTCTTCTCCGTCTCCAAGCAAATCGGTAGGAACACCAACAACCCTCAAGTCTAATGAATCAGTTCATCTCGGATCATCTTCTAGCAAGAAACTAGTATTGTCACATACTCCTGTCGATAGATCTCGTCAATCTTCCTCCTCAGGGTCCAGGTCGAGTAGTCTAAAATCTTGTGATGGTGATGGCGCTTGCTTCGAACCTCTCCCATCACCTCTTCCTGGAACTTTAAGTAACAGATCAATTTCTCCTCTCACATCCGGTACGCTTCGAAAGGAAGGTGACTTCGTTATGAATGCTCAAAAGATCCTGCGTGATCGTTGTAAATCTTCTCCTTCAGTGGATAGCAGAAGCTCTCGTCGAAAGTCATCACCAAAAACTCAGAAACGTGCTCGCAAACTAATCAGACAGCAAATTATTAGAGATCTTCACTCAAATGTTGAGTATTGGGATGATCCAGATCCAGGGGATAACACTTATTATTCTCCCTTTGAGGACCATGTTTCGACATTGATGGGTTCAGGGTCTGATCCTGAATCTATTGCCTGATTTTTTGGTTATCTAAAGCTTTTTGTACCTTTTGTCATTCTATGTTATTCAGCTGGAATGTTCGGGGCCTAAACGCCAAGAGAAAGCGGCGAGCGGTAGCTCAGTGGATTAAATCAAATAATATCCTCGTAGGAGGACTTTTGGAAACCATGATTAAGCAAAATAAGTTGGACGAGGTTCTTTCGTCTTGCCTTCCCGGTTGGCATTTTGAGGCGAATTACTCCCCCTCTGCTCTTAATGGGAGAGTTGTCATCGTTTGGAAACCGAATGTCTCGGTTATAGTATATGCTCGAACCGATCAATGTCTCCTTTGTGGTATCTCTATTTTATCGACTGGTCTTTCCTTTACTGGCGCTTTCATTTACGCTCGAAACATTGTTGGTGAGCGTCTGGACCTTTGGAACCAGCTCTCCCAATGGGCTGATCATCCTTTGATTCGTAGCTCTCTGTGGGTCGTATTGGGCGACTTTAATCAGATTTTGAACTCCAGAGAATCATATTCTGTTAATCCGTTTCATTCCTCTAGAGTTGGTCTGACTGCTCTTCAAGATTGTATTGCTACCTCTTAGTTAGATGATTTGCCACTCAGGGGATGC
Source organism: Biscutella laevigata subsp. laevigata (assembly GCA_900406315.1). Lineage (NCBI taxonomy): Eukaryota > Viridiplantae > Streptophyta > Magnoliopsida > Brassicales > Brassicaceae > Biscutella > Biscutella laevigata. The sequence continues at coordinate 4,945 of OVAU01004475.1, read as the reverse complement.
TTCTATACTTGGACTAACAAGCAGCCGAATAATCCGATCGCTCGAAAGTTAGATAGAGCCATGTCTAACGAGGCTTGGTTCGACACTTTCCCCAGCTCTTCCGCTTTCTTTGATGTTCCCGGCTCATCTGACCACTCCCCTTGTTTGGTTACCGTCGAAACTCTATCTCCTGTTCGCAAGACCTCATTTCGTTTCTTCAACTTTATGGCAACACATCCATCTTATAATCAGATTCTGACTGAGGCATGGCTTGCAGTCACACAGGTTACCTCCAAAATGAAAACTTTGGTTATCAGACTTCGCGCAGCTAAAGCTTCTTGTAGAAATATCAACAAGACCTATTTCTCGGATATTTCTCGGAGGTCAAAAGAAGCCTTTGCTGCTCTTCTTTCGTGTCAAGAGAGAGTCTTGTCGGATCCTTCTCCTATCGTTTTTGAAGAATAGAAAAAGGCTAACGAAGCTTGCGTTTTCTGGTCCTCAACTGAGGAGTCTTTCTTTAGACAAAAGTCGAGAGTTAAGTGGTTAAAGGAGGGTGACTCTAACACTGGTTTCTTCCATAAATCTGCCAAGGCCAACATCTCTCGTAACACCATACATGCCTTACGAGATGAATCTGGTACTAATCTAGTTCGCTCTGATGATTTAAAGACTCATGTTGAAGGGTTCTATAAGCACCTCTTAGGCACTTCAAACCAAGAGGTTATCCCGTACTCGGTTGAAGACATCAAGTGCCTCACTCACTTTCGTTGCTCTGATGGCTTAGCTACTCGTCTCACTGCCATACCAACACTATTGAAGATTAAAGAAGCTTTATTTTCATTACCAAAGGGTAAAGCTCCTGGGCCAGATGGATTTACAGCTGAGTTTTTTAGTACATCTTGGGATATTGTTGGGTACGATTTTATAGTTGCTGTACGAGAATTCTTTTTGACTTCCTTCATGCATCGTCGGGTTAACGCAACAGTTATTGCCTTGATTCCCAAACGCACATGAGCCGATAGTCTGTCCGAATTTCGACCAATATCTTGCTGCAATACCATATATAAGGTCATCTCACATATCCTCGCCTCGAGAATAAAATGGTTTTTGTTGGATGCTGTACAGAGCAACCAAGTAGGTTTCGTTGGCGGACGGCTCCTTTCAGAGAATGTTCTCTTGGCCTCAGAGTTGGTCGCTGACTTTCACAAAGATGGTCCTATTTCGAGAGGATGCTTGCAGGTGGATTTAATAAAGGCCTACGACAATGTTAATTGGGGGTTCCTCTTCAATGTTTTAAGAGCTTATGATCTTCCCATTACCTTCGTTCGTTGGATTGAAGAATGTGTCTCTTCTGCTCACTTCTCCATATCCTTAAATGGCGAATTGACCGGGTTCTTTGCAGGTAAGAAGGGATTAAGGCAGGGTAACCCTATGTCCTCTGCTCTCTTTTTTTTGGCGATAGACATTCTGTCTAAAGAGCTAGACCGGTCTGCCTCTCTCGGCTTGTTTGGCTGCCATCCGAAAGCTTTAACGCCTCTAGTGACCCATTTGAGCTTCGCAGATGACCTTCTCATCTTCTTCGATGGGGTGGATTCTTCCTTATCTGCCATTTTCACAGTTTTAGAACTCTTCTACGTCGGCTCTGGTCTACGGCTGAATGAAAAGGAAGACGCTCCTTTTTTTGGATGGTAATAACCCTCTAAGAGTACTTCAACTGTCTGATCGTTTTGGAGTTTCTTAGGGTTCTTTGCCGGTCAAATATTTGGGGTTACAACTTATGGCTCAGAAAATGAAACCATCTGATTACCAACCGTTGATCGACCGGGTGAGAAGTAGGTTGAACTTGTGGCTTGTTAAAAGACTCTCTTTCGCCGGGAGACTTCAACTCATCCAATCGGTTCTCTACAGCATTGTAAACTTTTGGATGTCTGTTTTCCCCTTGCCGAAGAAGTGTCTCCGTTCCATCGAGAAATTATTTTCAGCCTTTTTGTGGAAAGGGTCGCCTGAATCCACTCGGGGTGCAAAAGTATCTTGGGACTCTATTTGTACTCCTAAGTCAAGTGGTGGTCTTGCCTTGAAAAGACTAGCACATGGAACAGAGTTTTCACCTTGAAACTCATTTGGCTTTTGTTCACAAATTCCGGTTCTCTTTGGGTTTCCTGGGTTCGTACAAATCTCATAAGAAACCGACACTTCTGGGAACTGCTAGCTTCGACAGATGGAAGCTGGATATGGCGATGCATATTGAAAGAGAGGACCACTGCAAGACCCTTTATTGTCTCTTGCCTTGGTGATGGTCTCGCAACCTCTTTCTGGCTTGACAATTGGACCTCTTTAGGAAGCTTGTTAAGCATCACCAGACCTAATGGTCCTCGGGTAATTGGCATACCAAAACATGCACAGTTGCCCAGGCAGTACAGATTATTGGTTGGCGCTCTCCCAGTAGACGACATCCTATATGCCTCCTCATGAGAGCTTGCATTCCGACTCTTCCAGACCTACACACGGATGTGCCTGACACATGTCTCTGGAAGGTCTCACCTAGTTCTTCTGCTGCTTCATTCTCAGCTTCAAATACTTGGGATGCTCTTCAGATCAATTCTCCAACAGTCTCCTGGAGCTCTTCAGTTTGGTTCTCTAGCAGGATCCCGAAACACGCCTTCAACCTGTGGGTCCTTCTCCGGGGTCGATTACCTACTCTTGATCGTTTGAACTCGTGGGGATTGGTTGTTCCCTCGAACTGCCTCCTCTGCGATACATCTGATGAAAGTCAGTCACATTTGTTCTTTAACTGCTCGTTCTCAACGCAGCTATGGACATCTTTCTTCGCCAATTCAACCCTCTCACCTCCTCATGCCTTCTCTGATCTAGTTCCTTGGGTTAGGAGAGCATCTTCTAATTCCAAGATGAATTATATTTGCTCACTATTATTACAGGTTGTGGTTTATGAGATTTGGAAAGAACGTAATTCAAGACTGCATGGAGGTGTCCATAAACAGGTTGATTTAATTGCTCGTGAAATTCGGTCTGTAATGCGCAGCAGATTATTGGGAATTGACAACTCCCTTCCTCCAGTTCCTCTGGGTTCATCCTTTCTATCTAATTGGTTCAGATTTATTCAACATTAAGTCCTTTGTTGTTGCCTTATGTTTTTTAAACCTTGTACTTCCTTAGGTTCCTTTTTGGTCATCTAGTTTTGTTAGGCTTCCCTATGCCTGTGTAGTTGGAATGTCCTTTCCGCTTGTTTTCTTTCATTATAAATATATTTTTATTTAAAAAAAAAATTAATAAATAAAGTTAACTTTCGTAATAAGTTTGCACCACGGGACTTTTGTGTTATAAAAAGTACAATGATATTTTAGTTTGATATTAAATCAAAAGCGAATCTCTTACTGTTGACGACTAGCAAGTACACATAGACGTGAATTAGGTTGGATGGCTAGATACTATCACGGGACATTGAGTATGCTTGATTCTTTATGTCTAATAATACAAACTATTATTCTCATTTCTAATACTAATTCAATAAATTTTTCATTAGGAACTAACCACGAGCTCGTTTTGCAGAAATTATTTTATCAATGTTTGGTCTTATCTTTTTGTATTTGTAGGAGAAAATATATCATACATGTTTTGTGTTGACTTTATAGAGACATTTAAATGTTCTTGTGCGCGGAAAAAAAACATTTTCTAATAAAATTGGAAAGTTAATGCTTTGTATAATTTTCTTACTATACTAGAATTTATTACAATATAACAGAAAATGATGAGATTCGACATTTTCATTAGAAACTTTTTTAAAAATTGCACGGATTTTGCGGTTGGAGTTTAATTTAAAATTTATATATTGATATAAGATAAGGTCAACGAGACATAAGTCTATATTCCTCACTAGCTCGTGTCATTTTCTTATTTCGTCATGGTTCCTCCGGATCCGGACAAAGAGAGCTTGGATCGTCGAAAATTCAAGAATAATTGCTTTTAAAACGGCTAAGATAAAATTTTCAAACGTGTAAAAATAGTATTACCTCCGTTCCTAAGGTTTTAGGTTTTTATTTTTGTTTCATTTTAAATGATGTTTTCGATTTTCAATGCAAAAATTTAAAGCTAAAAACCATTAATATTGTGCAGTATGAATTTTGATTGGTTAAAATAGATGAAGTTAATGGTGTTTTTATAAAAAAGAGATAAATTAAATGATGTTTTTGTGTTTTATTAATCAACGTGAAAAATCCTTAAACATCATGTATTGAAGATCAGAGGGAGTATAGTATACTTTATAAAACAGTTTTGTGCTTTATTTACCAAAACATTTTTGTGCCTTAGGTCGGAAAAGCAGGTTAAATAGGTTAAATGAATCTTTTTTCTAGTAACAAGACTAAAACATGTGATATTTTTCTAGTAACACTTACTTTTTGAAATTTCTCTAATGATACAAATATTGGAGCTAACTATTTATGGCTCCAGATCCAAACTAAATTGATTAAAATGTTAAAGTTAAGTGATTATTCACTTAACATGTGTCATTGAAGTGTCACTATATAAGTCATGATTTTTGATGTGTCATATTGTTATGACACTAATCTTTATTTTATATCAACACCTAATCAATGAGGTGTCACACTCTCTTTGTTTCTCTTTCCCTATAAATAGGATGTTTGTAAACCTTTGTAATCAATCAATCCTATAATCAATATCAACCATAAGAAAGACTTGTCCCCCCATAAAAAGCTTGTCCCCCATACACAAACACATATATATATACACTTTTATATATAGTTTATAACACGTTATCAGCACGAGCGACTCTCGACGTTCCCGACCCGACATTTCCGATCCCGACATTTCCTGACCTGCCGTTTTCTCGACGTTTCCATATTCCAACGGTTCTTGACCCGACGTTTTCCGGCCCGACATTTCCATATCCGACGTGTCTCAATCCCGACTCGGCGGCCCGTTATTCCGC
>OVAU01004473.1:0-10065 GCA_900406315.1 Biscutella laevigata subsp. laevigata | reverse complement strand
TGTGGGATTGACACGTGGCCTCTAATGCTTCTCTTTTAATACATATAAGAGGATTTGGAAACCGGTTAACTAATTATTGGAAAGTTATGTTGAGGTTAAAACGGTTTTATCCTCACTCAAAATTTTCCACCAATCAACCGACGGTTACAAGGATTTTAATTTGTTATAGAACAAAAGTTAAATACATAATATAGAAGAGCCTATTAATTTGATTAAAAAGATTTATTGATAATATAAGTAAAGACACTTGGACTCATATCAGTTTAACGCTTAACTAATTCTGAACGTCGTTCGTTTTCCTCTCTCCGAGCTCCAGAGTCATGGTGACTTTCGTCTAACGGCGAAAAACCATCTCTTATCTTTCTTCTCGTTCAAGTTCTTCGTTGCCATTTCTTTCTTCGTCTTCCAGTTTTCTCAAGCGTTTCTTTAGCTATTTCCTCACAATTCCTTCTTTCTGAGCTGAACTAGGTACGTACATTGTGAACCCTAACTTTCTAAAATGAAATTCTTCCTTGCTTCTTAGCGAAAGCATGGATTGGTATTTACTTTCTTGGTCTCTTGATTTCTTGGTTTGCTACATTGAAATTTCTTTGAAGTTTTTAGCGGAATCGAGTTTGTATTGTTTGTTTTTTCAGTCTTTAGGATAGTCAAAGAGTAATCTTCATCCAAGTCCGTTATTCTAGGGTTCTGATTTAACAACCGTCGCTTTGTTCTGATTCGCATCTGTAGATCTAATGGCGAAAACAGCGCTTGCTCCTCCTCCCGTGACTCGCGGAACTGATGTCGTACCTCCAAGATCCGCTACACCTGAAGATGCGACTAACCAACAACCTAATCCTGATATCACCAGCGTCTCAGCCAATACTCCTTCTCAGAAACGTGGCCGTGGTCGACCGACGAGGTCCAAATCTGACACCAACAAAAACCTTGGCGTTTCTGCTCAGCCGACAAGAAAACCAAGCGGTCGTCCCAAAAGAGGCGGAGATCCAGCTGTTCCCACAACGTCTGTTGCGGCGGCTGTGAGGAGTAGTACTAGGTCGACGAAGTGGAACCCTCTGGCTGCAACGGCTGCTCCGGCTACTACCACTACTGTCGATGGTTCTCGAAAGCGAGGGAGGCCAAGTAAAGATAACATGGCGGCTGGAACTGTTTCAGACTCTACTGTGGGTCCTTCTAAGAAGCGTGGACGGAAACCTAAAGGTGAAGAAGTTGCTGCAAAGTCTGTGGGTAGGCGTAAGAAGGTATATCTCTCTTTATTGAACAAATGTCAGAATGTGTTTTAGAATAAAGGTGTTAGGTCAATTATATTGTTGTTATTCACTGTTTGTGATGCATAGTGTGGAAAAAGTTCAGAGTAACGTATTATTTGTTTCCGGTATCAAATGTGGTATATTCGTTAAGCCTACAATGTTTGGATTCTGGTGTTTTTTTTTGCGGAATCTTTATTTTTGTTTATATGTGGAAATGCAAGTGATTAGTCTATTTGGTAGGTCGTTATCATCTCATCTGAGTCAATAACTACAAGTGTTTAGTTCCCTTGCTAATACACCTATGTATACTTATGTCAAAATTGGTTTATAACGCATGAAAATAGGACTCTTCTGTGGCACCAGAAGCTGCAAACACAAGAGAACTCAAGCAAAAAGTCGTACTCTTGGTAAGTCAATTGTCCTCCCCCAACTTAGCTTCTATATCATACATTATTGTATTCATGATTAACTTATCCTTGCATCAAGGTTTGATTTAGACATTGTGTTGTGTGGATTTCAAGCATAATGACAAATATATTCAGTTTGGTTCAACAATATCTAGTTTTAAGAAGATTTAGAGGGACAAATTCATGATAAGGTTCTGAAATTGAAATATTTTGGCAGAAAAAGAAAGTGAAGGAAGCTGCAGATAAGTTGAAAATAGCATTGGCAGCAATTGACGAGGTCGGACTGATAGTTGGTGGGATGTAAAAGCTGATTTTGACGCATCTCTACAAGCGGAAAATAATGATCTACAAGAAAGAATGCTATGAGTTTTTTAGGGATTTGTTTTGGAAAACATTTGTTCAGAGAAAAAAGTGATTGGTTGATGTTTGATTTCGTTCACTTTTTAGGTCTGTTCGTAGGAACTGCTACCCAAAAAACACATTAGTGCTAATGGTCACAAGTTTTTGTTGTGTTGCTTTGAGTTTACTCTTATACGGAGCTTAGAAAAGCCTATATATCTCACAATTTGAAAATCTTGCTCTGAACTCGTCAAGTTACAGTCCTTGTCACCTATATAGAGTGATTAATACTATAGATTTAAGGAACTAAACATAATCTGTTATGTTCTTTATGATGCAAGAGACCCATAAATTACTGGTTGTTTAATTCTAATTACACTTTTGCGTTTAGCCGTCAGTTTAACGCTGGTTCTCCGTATAAATAGAACAGAGTATTGCGCGTTTGTTATATTGTTTTTCTAAACGAGATTATGATCTACTGGACTTTTTTGTTAACTGTTTTTTTCTTTCTTTAATGTATATTTTGATTTATTTATACGGAAACAAAATGGAGTACATTTTTAACAGCTTCACGCCACTTTTGTTACTTGACCAAAGAATTCAACAAACCCAAAAATCAAAGGACGAGTGAAGCATGCAACACGTCAAAGAACTCTTAAAACCATTGAAGTCTTAAAAATGATCGCCTGAGCTGCATCACTTCTCTATGGCCGATTTCTGCCTTGTCCTAGCGTCAACTAGTCCTCCATCCTTCTCAACACAGTATACAAGATCAGATGCACCAGTGTTCTATGTAAAGGGTGGAGTTTTCATCAATTTACTCATGGACAACCATCTTTGACAACTAGGTGACAATCTTCTCCATCAATCTCCTTTTTGGCCTCACACCATATACAGGGACATAACTGAAGAGGAAATGTACTTTTGACATATCAATCCAATCAGCCTTTTCTTTTATATTCAAGCTCTCCTCGGTACTTAGCACCGGCGAAAACTAATACACCCTTGTCCAAAGATATCAATCTGACATCACTTAGACTGTTGGAGACATCTCCTTTCACAATCCTTTGTGACAAACCTTCAGTCAAATGAGTGTCACCACATAAGTTTTGAGCTGCTTGACCACGGTGAAACAACCTTGATAAGACTCGAACACGCTGGAATAAGTTCTGATGGAGGTGGAGGTGATTGTGAAGGAAGTTTCTTTAAGGCTTGATTGATTATAACTTGTGATAGCTTGAGGAAATATTCCAGAGGAGTGAATTGAACTTGTCCTGCACTCACAGAGCTAGCTCATTAGCCGTAGCGATTTATAAATGAATTTCGGTTTAACTATTTCTATTCGGTCGGTTCGATATTCTCAGTTGCAATTTATTGACCACCGAATAGATTGATGATGTCGACTTCTCCGTCGTTTTTTATGTTTTTTTTTTCAAACTTAAAACCATTGTTACTCCTCGCGGCATTTGATTTGGGTTTTGTCCCCTTCAATTTTCTATTTAGGGTTTCTCTCAGATCCTTACATTCATTCCTCGCCTTTACAAGGTAACTGCCGCAACATTAAGCTTAAATTCCATCGAATCTCTCGTTTCTGTTCCAGATTTCCAATACAAATTGATCGTTTGTCAACAAAGTTTTGTTTAAATACCCATGATCTAATTTCAAAAACCCTCTCTTGAGTGTATCTCATCAACTTTTTCTTAAGATAAACATGCAAGTGGATACTACAGTAACAAGGAGGCCTCGTATATTACTAGCTGCAAGTGGAAGTGTGGCTGCTATTAAGTTCAGTAATCTCTGCCACTGTTTCTCAGAGTGGGCTGAAGTCAAAGCCGTCGTTTCAAGATCATCACTGAATTTCGTTGATAAGCCTTCTCTTCCTCAACAAGTGACTCTTTATACAGATGAAGATGAATGGTCTAGTTGGAAGAAGATTGGTGATCCAGTGCTTCACATCGAGCTTAGACGTTGGGCTGATCTTATGATTGTTGCTCCTCTCTCTGCTAACACATTAGGCAAGGTAAAAAAATGAGAGTAGTTTTGCTAATAATCAATTGTAATCTCGTAGAAATATCTTTCCCTGTTTGGAATCGAGATTGTTGACCTTTAGTCTTGTGCACTTTGGGCGCATATTCAAGCTGAAGAATCATAGGAAAAGTAGCTGAACATCTGGAGATTGGTTTGCATTCTCCAGATCTAAAACATAGCTCTCTCTCTTGATCATATATGTAACGCCATTAGAAGACATATCGATGTAGCTATGTAGCCCACAACATTATTTCCCTGAAAATATAGGGCTGACAATTCTGGAGATTGTTTGCCTCTGGTGATATAGATAGAGTTCTCTTTTGATTTTATGTACCAAGATTGTTGATATAAGTGCAGCTACAGTCCAAGATTAGATTTTTGTCTCACATTCTTATCACCAAGCAACTGAATCATTCTTCTTTTTCTACTTATTCATGATCTAAAAGAACAGTACTTGCTCTTTGCAGATTGCTGGTGGGTTATGTGATAATCTATTGACATGTATAATAAGAGCGTGGGATTACAACAAACCTTTGTTTGTTGTACCGGCGATGAACATTTTGATGTGGAACAATCCGTTCACAGAAAGGCACCTCGTGTTGCTTGATGAACTTGGAATTACTCTCATTCCTCCCATCAAGAAGAAACTGTACTGTGGAGATCACGGTACTGGCGCAATGGCTGAGCCTTCTCTCATCTATTCAACCGTTAGACTGTTCTGGGAGTCACAGGCTCATCAACAGAGTGATGTAGTGAGTCGTGTTTAATTTATATTGCCATTGTTATCAGTCACCTTATGTGATATTAAGTGCCTCTCTTGTTCTTGTATACAAGAACAACTTTCTGAACAATCTATTACCCTTGAATCTAATGCAGATATTTAAATAACATCTATAAATCAAAGCCTGAACAATCTATTACCCTTGAATCTAATGCAGATATTTAAATAACATCTATAAATCAAAGCACAAAGACTGGAAACAACACAAGAGTTTTTCTTACAGTTTACAATTCCAGGATAATTAAAAACAAGCAAACATTGTCCTCCAAGGAACAATTTTATTGAAGGGAAAGGAATCAGGAGAGGATAGGTTAGAGATTTTATTACATCTTGTTGGCAATGAATAAACCCCATTTTTGTTCACCAGAAGTACTCCTTTCAAGCTTCGATTTCCATCCTCCGACAATGTCATTGTAATCCTCCTGTAATAAAGATTTTGTGATCAATATGAGATTGCAACAAAGAGGTGGTTTTTACTCGATGAATTGGTTGTGAGAAGTAGGTTTACTTCTGAGAAGTCGCTGATGAATTCTTCCTTTTCTTTCTCTACTCTCTCTAATTCACGCCTAAGCACCTGTACAAACTGATCAGTACGGTCCTCGGCAATCACGTCCACAAAGCCTGCGTCTTTCAGCATCTACATGAAAAAGGTTTCATGTGAATATCTCTCAAAAGTCATGAAAATGATGAAAGAAGCACACAAAACCTGTCCATAAGCTTGAACATCGTGGAGATCATATCCTCTTTGTTTGATATATTCTGCGAATACAGGAGAAGGAGTTTCAGCATTTCGGCAATAGTCTGTGATGAGAACTTTACCGCCTGGTTTAAGCCACTTGAAGAATGCCCTGAACAGAGCTGGCTTGTCCTGAAAATGAGAGACAAATCAAAAAAGCAATCTTCAAAAGAGTGAAACAAGATTTAGCTTTTGCTTTGTACTTGGATGTGCAGAATAGTGTCACGGCTGTAAATGACATCGAAGGAGCTATCGGGATATGTCTTAGTGGTGCAATCCGCGACTTCAAACTCGACTGTGCATTTGAGTCCAATGGCACGCTCCAAGGCGAAAGAGATCATGTTGACCGATAGATCGATACCAACAACATGAACATCGAAGTTCTCAGCCATGTAGAAGTCACCTCCACCGATACCACAACCAACATCTAACACTTTCTGTCCGGGTTTAAGCTCCATCTTCGCCACAAACTCTTTAGTTGTCTCTGTTCAAGGAAAACAAAAAAAAAACAAGAGCTTAAGAGACAAGAAGACAAGCAAAAACTTAAAACACATGTCCTCGAGTTTAGAATGGAACTTTACCGATTCCACCAGTGCTCACAAATCCTTCACCAAAGACACGCTCATAGCGCAAGATCCCACTAGACTTGTACTGAACATTGTCCAAGAAACGCTGAAAGTCTTTGTCATTCTCCAGACTTACTTTCTGCCAGATCCAGCAAATCTGCCATCTCTTTTTCAGTCAGTTCTATGAATAAAAGCACCAATAAATGATATTTAGTAAGCTTTTTGTTACCTGATTCTGATTCTTCTTGTTCTTCACATAAGCCCCAATGCATTTGCAGCCAACCATAGAGAGCTCAAATGACTTTCCAGAAGCATCACGTGTATGGCATTCTTTAAAAACCTGTCATTACATTTGAGCTTTAGCAGATTCTTGTTCTCCAAGAAAATAGCTACGAGAGAGTAGATCAAACTTGATATATCGCACATATAAGAGAACTTCTATGTGCGTAAGATAAACATTTAGATGTCAAAAAGATTTTTAACCTTTGTATAGAATCTTGGTTCACGGTAATGGGTGGGGTTGGATTTACGCTTGCTATCACCAGATTGATGGAAACAAGATTCTCTGAAGAAAATGTAACCTCCTGGCTTAACCCATCCAAGCATTCTCTCTGCCATAAGTTCCACCTGCATCCACCCAAAAACATTCAACACTTTTCTTCTATGTACAGGTAAAAGAAAAGACCAAATCGGGAAAATCAACAAGAGAGTTTTCACCTCTTTATCAGAAAGATACATGAGCAACCAATTTGAGAAAATCAAGTCGATAGATCCATCAGTGATTTTCAAGTCTGGGGATGTAACATCAGCACACATAAACTTGACGTTCTTGTAATGCCCATTGACACTTTCATTCTGACAAGAACAAACATTCAAGAGAATCGAGTAGAGACTTCAATCCCTCTTCAACGTAAAACAAAGAGCTACCAAATTAGTAAAAGTAGTTAGTAGTAAAAAGACCTTCTTAATAGCTGTTTCGATGAAGTCAAGGGCTATAACTTCACCAGCCTTTTGAGCTAATTCACCAGTGAAACGACCAATGCCTGCTCCAAGTTCCAGCACAGTTTTTCCTTCATATGGTGGGATCAGAGACAGTACCTGTATAGCAAAAACAAAAACGAATCTTTATCAATAACAAGTAGAGGACAGTATGTGACATGTTCTGTAAGTTATCAATCAACTTGCAAGCAACCAGTTCAAAACCAGAGAGAGAGATAAAATTAAAAAAATACCTCAGGACGTTCTTCTTTATCAAGATCAGAAGCTTTGGAGTCAAGCATCATAGCTTCAACAGTCAAATCACTTGAATGCTCCATCCAGTAGCTCTTTTGGATATCTCTCTCTTTCTCTGTTTTTATAACCAAAAACAAACAAAAACAATTTGAGACACTTTTATAACTTCGATACAATGAAGAGACACCCTCCTCTTTTTTTTTTATTTTCTTCCACTATAGTATACAAAGATTCGATTTTTTGAAAATAAGAAACGTGATGAAACTTTAAATTAAATCCAATAATTTCCTAAAAGGTGGGGACAACAACCAAAACTTTGTATTAAGAGAAAAAACAAAAGCAAAAGATTCGATTTGTGTAATTAGATGAAGGAGGAATATTAATGGAAGTTTTTACTGTAAGGTTGCGTCATATGTTAATTATGAAAAGTCGTCGGAAAATAAACAAATCTTCTAAGTGGCTTTCAACGACGAGTCTGGATCTAGAGAAGTTTCTTGCTCTTTGTTTTTTAGAATTTCTTGATTGATGCATGAATTAATTTAACAGTTTTGACTGGGTAAATAATTTTTCAGGTTTTTTTTCAGCCAAGTGTGATTTCGTGATGCAAAAAATTACCGTTGAGCGGGTTTATAGACTAAAGAGAGATAGAGAGAAATGGTGGGTCTTTGGTTGGACCTTGATAATGAATATTGAAACTTGAAGATTGCAATTAATTTGGTCCTTATGTTGCTAAAACTCGATTCTACAGTTATTACAAAACTTTTTTTTTTGTCAACTTATAAAAAAAAAACTATTACACGTTTTTTCTCAAGAAAAGTACCATTTTGAAAGCATTTCTGTCTTTTTAATTTTACAAATATGAAATAGTATGTGACTGGTTTGACTGTTAGAATTTTTGTACTTTTATTTAGGTCTTTGAAACTCTTTGGTTTTGATTTTTTAGTAATTTTGTTTTGTAAAGTGAATGGTGATTTATTCGATTTTTGGATTTTATCTATTTATGAATAATAAATATATACGTTATGTTAACATATAATCAAACTCTAAAAGTCACTAAAAGTATATATTTTAACAAATCTTGCCTTCAAATAATTTTGTGGTTCTAAATAATCTCATAAAAAATCATACCTCTTAAAAAGTTAAGAAATTGTGACATTTTTAAGTTTGAGATTTAAAAGGTGAAGCCAAACAAAGTTCGATTTAATTTTATTCATGTTATTTAGATACGATTTGAGTTTAATTTTTCTCACTTTTAGATTAGTTTTAGAAACAAATTAGTTATATATATTACTCTTTTTTGTTTTATTAATTATATACTAGAGTTTATCGCAGATTATATTGAATAAAATCTAATTATTTAAAATACTGTTAAGTTTGATATTAATTTCTATAGTGTTAAAATTAGTATTGATTTTAAAATATTTGTAGAATTAGTGAAACTTACAATACAATAAATTTTAAATTTTTAAATATTATTTGATTTGATATAGATAAATTCAACAATTATCAAAATTGGTAATGAATGTTTTTCTATTAGTCTTTTTGGTATTTTGTTATTTCAAAATAAATTTATATTTGGTGAAATTTTTAATGTAATAATTTTTATTTTTGATATAATTTTAACCTATTACTAGAACTGTTAATTAAATATGGGACAATTATTTTGTTTTTTTTTTAAAAAATCCTCTCGATCAAACTTTTTTTTTAAAAAATATAAGAGTTGCACCCTATAAATTAGCATCAACAATTACCACTTTAATTTTTTAATAGTATACTGTTGTTACCATAATTATAATATTGTTTTTAAGATAATATTTTAATTCATTGGATATATATTTAATTTAGTTTGTTAAAACTATATCTAATTTTATTTGCCTAGTTATTGATGAAATTGTTCATTAAAAATTTTAAATTAGATAAATCATGTTTTAATAGAATAGATAGTACACAAAATTAATATGTACAAATTACAATCAATCATAAACACACAAAATTAATTTTAAAAAACAAATAAAAGAAATTTTATAAAATCGTTAAATATGTGCCATCAAATAATAAATTCCATGGATCCGAGAAAAGAAACTTTGAATCAAATGGGCTCATATTTGAAAGAGAAGAAAGGTCCAATGGAATTATCAAAAAAAAAAAAAATTAAAAACCTAATTAATGCGGTGAGCGTGGAACGAACATACGACCTTCAGATCTTCAGTCTGACGCTCTCTCAATTGAGCTATCCCCGCTTTTGTTAATTTCTAACTACAATAAATATTGACTTTAATGTATGTTTTGATGTAATTTCAAATTTTCGTTCGGAAGGTTTTGAATTGATAAATCAGAAGTTATCTCAACACGATTAACCAACGACTAATTGAAGAAATAAAATACTTGAACTTGCTTGATAAATTTGTTCAAACATCTTACTACACAACACAATCCAATTTGACTTCCTCTTATCATTCGGTATAGATTAAAATTTTCTTCTTAGTGCAAGTGTAGAGAAGACTCCATTGTGTAGCATGCAAAAAAAATAGTAAATTTCTAAAGTATAAAGTTCGATCCTCTTTCAATTAACTTATAAAGGAGAAACAATAATGCTTTTTCGATAACATTGATAAGTCATATCTAATTCTTTTTCACATATTTACATTAATTAATATATCACAGTTTCAAATTTTCTAAGATCCCATAATATATAAAACGGTACGTAACAAAGAAAAGAAGAATT